>CM062836.1:22282612-22521496 GCA_031772345.1 Himalopsyche anomala | reverse complement strand
AGTCAGTGCATCTACTTCTTCTTGAATTTTAACAGCTTATTCAGAGTGTCTGACGACCAGTCCCATCGTTAGCATTATCATATTTCCCATAGCTGACGCCACCTTAGTCAATGCATCTACTTCTTCTTGAATTTTAACAGCTTATTGAGGGAGTCTGACGACCAGTCCTATCATTAGCATTATCACATTTCCCATAGCTGACGCTACCTTTGTCAATGCATCCACTTCTTCTTGATTTCCCAGAAGATTTCCTCATACAACTGATGTACAACATTTTTATATTCTTCTGTTATATATCTATACTAGCTGGCCCGACGAACTTCGTACCGCCTCAGAATCAATAAATGTTGTGTTAATTTATTGGATGAGTTAAATTCAGTTTGAATGAATACTCAAAATGAATTAAGTTCAATAAATGTGCAAAATTAAAAATGAAAAGTATTTTAATTACATTGAAATGATGTTATTCACGTGGCACAGTCGATAGATTTAAAAGAATGCAGTGGACCAACGATTTGATTTTGAATTGTGAAGTTGAAATGATCCACATCTTTGTTATTTGCTGCAAGAATTGCTCGTTCAATCAACCAATTATGATGTTTGTGATTAGCAATGATATTCAGGAACACTTTGTTGATTGTCCTTCGATGAGACGAAATTTCAAAAATTCGGCAAAAACGAAATCAATCCATTCGATTCGTCGACAGGAACACGGCCGTTACAGATAGTCAGCAAATGCTTGGAGAAATCTGCGGCATATGGTCGTTTAGAAATGCAACTCGCATGTTTGTCGTTAGCTGAAGTTTCTTCACATAGCGCCACAGAGTCGATGTTTTAAGGCAAGAGTTTATTTCATCGGCAGCGGTCGATCTTGGAATGACTGGTAGTGTTTGGCGAAAATCGCCAGATATTAGAATCATTGCGCCTCCAAAACATTTTGAGTCATTGCGCTGATCTTTCATAGTTCGGTTGAGTGCTTCCAATGCGGAGGAAAAATAAGCCACCATTTCCCTCATCAATTGCCTTCATTAAAGTATCGTACACTTTCTGTTGGGGGTTCAACAGTGGTACATTCGTTCGAAGTGATTGGTTCAATGCATCTCGATCATATTCACGTTTACGTTTCGATTCTCGATCGAAAGCGTCGTTCATTCCTCGATCTGGCGACGCATCATGCAGCGCATGAGGTAACACATATCTTCGATCAAAAGCAACGCCTGGTTATGTATCTCCTCATTCACCTCGAGATCGAGATTTCCTGAACTGACGTGAATTCGGTGTAAAGTGTCTTCGGACATGTCATCCTTGTACTTGTTCCACAGTTCACGTGGATTCGATGGGAAGCATGTCAAAATAATGATAGCAAATAATGTGCGTATCTGACTTGGAGACGCAGAAACAATTGCTTCAGCGATTGTCATGTCCCAATGAGTTTAGTTTTCAAGCAAATTGAGCTATTGACATGCGGCACGAAATGTTAGGCATACGACGCCATTGACAGTTCGAAATGATTCGAAATGTCGACCCGAAGGGAATTATTGGTTGTTTTTCAGATTTTTCATGTTCACAGAACTGAAAGACTCTTAGAAAACCATTCTGAGCACTCTTACTGATTGGTTTAGAAGTACTTGGCATAGCTAATACCTCTTTATTTCACTGTATTTTAAAAAATAAAATTACATCTTCACAATGTTGACAAACGACTACTTTTGTTTGACAGTAACTGTCAAACAAAGACTGTTGCTAAGAAATGTGTTGATCTAGGATAAATTTGTTCTCAATGCTTGTCACCAACATAATGACAGGGATCTTTTCAAAATTATTCAAATAATACTTTTTTATAATTTTACGAAAGTTCATTCTAAATTTTCATATTTTTTATATTACGAAATGACATAAATTCTCATTATAACAAAGAACGCAACATTTTCCAAATCTTCAATATTATATTTATGAGATTATCTTTTATTAGAAAAAAAAATATATTTTTGTTTAATGTTTCACACATACAAACAGTTATACAGTCAATCCTGTTTTTATGCGGTAGATGTGTTCCACGAAATATCGCAAAAAAAAAATCGCGTAAAAACAACTTGACTTCCATAGAAATAGTCGGGTGCGTTACTTAAATTTTAAAATCCGCATAACTTTGAAACAGCGAGTTAAAATATACACTAAATCGCAAACTATAAGAAAATTAGGGGAAAACCACGGCGTAAAAATATTAAAAAATAGTCACTGTATGACAATTCTATATGTGTTTTAAAGCATGTGGTTCTAAATCACACTTTTTCGGAAGAAATAGTATGCGCATCAATTTCATAAAACTATGGTTGTTTTCTAACAATAAAATTAGTGATCAGAGTTTGTTCAGATTTTCTTTTTCGATAATTAATTGTTTATGCAGTTTGTTATACCCATATATATAATATATTTTAAAGTTATCGTTGAAACTTGAATGCGCGATCAGAATTTGAATAATTTAGAAAGAAATGATCTTCTAATTTACTGAAAAGTTGGATACCTTCTTCAATTATTTTCGCAGTGAAGGAACTGGAATTTCTTTCAGTTGTCATTGTTTTCTGGTTTTTTGTCAATAATTAAATTTAAATTATGAACATCTTCGTCACTTATAGCTTTATCTGTAAGTAATTCGTCGATATAATTTTCGCTAAAGGTATCAAACCTTTCTTCGCCAAGTTCAGGTGCTAAAGTAATCATTTCAGCTGATATTACCGATGGCAGATGCAACATCAGTAAAAAATCGCATTACTTCAAAATCGCATAAAAAAACCGCATAAAAACAGGATTGACTGTATATAGGGATCAAAAATAAAATAATGATTTGATAGTATTCTATAACAATATAATATACATGAAAAGTATACTGATTTTTTTTTACATACCTTCTGATTTTATGTACTTTCATTCGTCTTTTCACATTTCAGTATATATTTTAGCGACGGTGATGAACATGAGACATAAACTCCTAAAAGTTTTTTTTTTAAATGGATATTGAAGATTTAGTTTCGATTTAGTTTAAAGTTGGCATTCCTAGCTTGATTAACAAAATGCCTCACATGAGGTAACACATGTCTTCAATCTAAATCAAAGCCTGGTTATTTATCTCTTCATTCACCTCGAGATCGGGATTCCTTGAACTGACACGAATTCGATGTAAAATGACTTCCGACATGTCATCCTTGAACTTGTTCCACAGCTCACATGAATTCGATGTGAAGCATGTCAAAATCATGATAGAAAATAATGTGCGTATCTGACATGGAGATTCAGAAACAATTTGTTCAGTGATTGGCATGTCCCAATAAGTATAATTTTCAAGCAAATTGAGCTCTTGACATGCAAGTAGAAACATTCGTCATTTTTCGGATGAACTGTGTAAATGCAACCAAGAGCATCAATAGTCATTCGGGTGATCAGGAACCGCATCGCTTTGCTTTTGACGTTAAAATGTCTTCGATATAGCGTTCCAAGTGTAATAACGTGTCACCTCAGAGCAAAGCAACGTTCGTGCAAAATATTGTTGTCAAAAATTTATCATACCTAATTATAAACATAACCTTATTTCAATATTATCCGATTTTCTTTCGTTTTCATTTCATATCATCGATTTCTTTTATTCTAATCCATATTCTAAATTTAAAATTATTCATAAGCCAATCGTATGCAAAAGAAGCAAAAACAAACAAATATAGAAAACAGTGCGATCTGGTGGATTTTTCTGAAACCAGCTTACGACATTTTATCGTTTGAAGCTCGTTCGTCATTTAAAATTTTTATTCTGTATGAAGATATTTATTTTCTTTATAATTTATTTTCCGTGATATTTTTCCGATGTTTTAATGCTTATTCTGCTATTCTAGGCAAAAAGGAATTTTATAAAGCAAAGATCATTGAAATCCTTGGAGTAATTCTCGAGATATACGTGGTGTAAATAACCCGACTTTGTTTTATATATCTATATTTTAACTCCCTTTATTTTATTTTATATATTTATCTAAAAGAGAAAGACTAAATATAATATCATCTTAATAACTCTTTTATATTAAATGGATTTAAAACGTATTTTATTTTAAACATTTTTTTATTAAGTTGATAGTTATTTAGGTTTTACGCCCTCTTAAGAACTATTACAATTCAATTAAATATCAGAAGTCATTTTTCTTTTATATATTATTTTTTGTTTTGTTACAAAATCTGGCACGTTTTTTGGTATCTCAAAACGCTGTCTCCAAACTTTACATCGCAAGATTTACGAATGAACCAAAACAAGTCATTTTTTACCAAAATTATTATTTTCTATGTTACTTACAATTACAGTATTTTTATTCTTCACATAATAAATATCACATTTTCGTTAATGATTAATTGATTATATTCAAGAATGAAAAAAAATGCGATGGTTGTTTGAATGTTTGTTCGGGTTGACTTTCAACCAACCATAGATTAATTGAATAACTTGTCAAAACATTTTTTGAATTGAATGTTTCTTTACAGCTGTTTCCATTAAATTTCCGCGATCTATCCATTGTTTGCTATGATCTGGAATAGTTTCGACAATCACGAAAATTGACAAATTATAAAAAAATTAAACATAATATATTTATGTGTATAAATAATGAATTATCTAAAGGTATTCTGCCCTATAACGAAATTAAACTGTTTAAATAAAGTTGTTGTCTAAGAGTTTTAAAAGCTTTTTCTAAGAATTTATTTAGCTGTCAATCTGTACTTTCTCTTAAGCAAATCATCCCAATGTCTGTCCATACGACGGCTATTTTTATTTTGAAAAAATCTACGTGTAATTTAAGTTTTCGTATTTTTAAAGAAGTCAGTTTCTGATTTTAAAAAAATATAATATAGACACATGGTCATCTATTGAAATAACACGACCTCCTATCTTTTATTGAGTCACGATCTTATTTTATGAGTTTCTAGTGACTTGCCGCTACAATATATTTTTTTTAAATACTTCACATTGTAGGTAAAAGATAGATATTTTTTAGTATACTTTGATTGAATACAATCGAATATATGTATTATGCGATGGTTGAGCGTTTGTTCAAGAAGGTATTCAATTTATTTATTGAATTCCTATTAACTTGCCGAAAGACTTTTCAATAAGCTTAAAACATCAAAGTAATACTATCTTCACTTCCTCGAAAAAATTAGTATTTGTTTTAGAAGTGGCATCACGGCGGGTCGATGTTTATTTCACGTTTCATACGTTTAGGGCAGGGATGGCGAACCTTTTTCGCAAGTGGATCAAATTTGATAAAAAAAAAAATTTAAAATCATGTGCGGGTCACATAGAATGAATAATTAAGGCTTTAAACAAAAAAAATCATTTTTAAAAATTCATGCGGGTAAAATGATTTCTCACGCGGGTCACTACGTGACCCGCGGATCCCTTGTTCGCCATCCTTGGTTTAGGGCATTGGCGGGGTGGTCACCTCCGCAGTTACAACATTTTACTCTAGTAGATTTGTCTCCCGTGTTGTTCCAAGCATTTGACGCAACGAGCCTTGCGGTTACAGCGGTAGACTGATGGCCCAAAGAGCTGGCATCGATATCACAACTAACAAACACGTCGATCAAAGTATCTTCTGTGGCCACGTGTGGAACAATCGGTGACGATGTAAAACGTAAAGATTCGTTGATAGTCGCCATCAAATACGGGAGCTGTTCTGAATCTGTAACATTAACTGTCCGTATTCCCCCTGTTAATAAATCTTCCTTTTTCTTGAATTTTAACAGCTGTTTCAGGGTGTCTGACAATAAGTCCCAGCATAAGCATTTCCATATTTCCTATAGCTGACGCTCCCCTCAAGAAATCCTCCAAAATGAAAATAATACCACCTCTAGTAAACATTGTCTATTTGCGAAGAGTCTTCAGTAAGGCATCAGTGAAGTCTTTTTCCGTTTCATCGTCGTCCAAGTGAAGTTCCCTTTGACTAATAATTCTCTTTAGAATAAAATTTCGTATCGATTGAGACCAAGTGGTTAGCTTCCTCATGTGTCCTCCGTAAATTGGTTCCAACCAAGGGATGAAATCCAGAGCGTATCCTTGATTTATTTCCCAGAAGATTGCATAAAACAACTGATGTACTGTAACATTTGTATATTCTTATATTGTATATCTATATTTTAACTCTTTTTATTTTATCTTTTTACATGTATCTAAAAAATAAGGACTATATATAAAATCATTTTAATACTCTTTTATTTTAAATGGATTTAAAAACTTATTTTAATTTAAACATTTTTTTATTAAGCTAATAGTTATTTAGGTTTTACGCTCTCTTCAGAATTATTACATTTCAATTGAATAAATTATATATATGAAAACATTTTTCTTAATTGAATTGGTATTTACTCGGTAGAGCTTTATAACACGGTAAAAAGTAACAACGTATTTTAGCTCTATTTTTTTTTATTGTTGATAGCTATTTCGGCCTAAGCGTACATTTGCTTATGTATATATAGTAAAGGTACACAATACATCTACTCTCCCTTTCTAACACACTAATTTATATTGTGATAATTAATTAACAAATTTGTCAAATTGATTTTAATTATTTCCTGAAGTGAAAGTTAATTTAGTCTTATTATAAATTTGATTTGACAACTTTTTTATTTCATTCTTTGTTTTGTTACAAAATCTGGCACGTGTTTCGATACCTCAAAACGCTGTCCTCAAACTTTACATTTCAAGATTTACGAATGAACTAAAAGAAGTCATTTTTTACGAAAACTATTATTTTTTATTTTACTTAATATTACAGTATTTTTATTCTTCACATAATAAATTACACATATTTTTGTTAATGATTGATTGATTATATTAAAGAATGAAAAAAAATGGGATGTTTGGTTAAATTTTTGTTCGGGTTGACTTTCAATCAACCATCGAATAATTGAATGAGTTGTTAAAACATTTTTTATCTACTGTTGAAACATTAAATTATTTACTATTTTTAAGAATTTTATAAATTTCTTGATAAAAAGTCATTTTTATTTATTATAAAATTGACTTGAATTTAAATTCCACTTGCTGTGTTACAAAATCTAACCCTTGTTTTAATTTCGTCAAAAAAATATAAAAATCAGTAGTAAAAAATATTTTTATTTGTGTAATTGAAAATTAAGTGTTTCTATACAATTCTCAGTTGAAGTGGGTATGATTTTTCCCCAATTTGGCCATCGAAAGGTATTTAAAATGTTTTAACAAAAATTCATGTCAATTTTTAACAGCAGAAAAAAATACAATCATTGTCAAATATTTGTTGAAAAATATACGTAGGTAAATCGTTACAAATGTGAAAAAGCAAAAATTGCAATATATTTCAGCAGGGCAAGAGTTTGTGTCTTATTCACCTAGTGTTAACGTAAAATTTTAACTTGTTTAGTTATATCGAATGTATGGTGATTTAGAAAAAAAAAGTTTCCAACTGAAGATAACTTTTTTTTCGGATTATGTGAGATGTTTTTTTATTCAAATATTAAACGATCTTTTTTTTCCAGGTCTTACTAATTGAGCCGAGGAGAAAGTTAGCAATTTCCACTAGCGTGGATGATGGGTATTTTGAATGCGCGCTTTCATAAGGTAGTGCGTTTGGGAGCGCTGCACGGGCAACTGATCTGTGGGGGGTTACCTTAGTGGCAAAAGTGGCTTCACGGCGGGTCGATCTTCTGGGAAATCAATCAAGGATACGCCATCGATTTCATTTCTTGGTTGGAACCAATCTGCAGAGGACGCATGAGGAAGCTCACCAAGTGGTTTCAATTGATCCGCAACTTTATTCTAAAGAGAATTATTAGTCAACGAGAACTTCATTTATACGACAATGAAACAGATAAAGACTTTGCCGGTGCCTTATTGAAGACTTTTTGCAAAGGAATAATGTTTACTAGAGATGGCATTATTTTCATTTTGGAAGATTTCTTAAGGGGAGTGTAAGCTATCGGAAATATGATAATGCTGGGACTTATTATCAAACACCCTGAAACAGCTGTTGGAATTCAAGAAGAAGTAGATGCATCATTACCAGGGGGAACGCCGACAGTTAATGTTGCAGATTCAGAACAGCTCCCGTACTTAATGGCCACTATCAACGAAACATTCCGCTTTACATTGTCACTGATTGTTCCACACGTGGCCACATAAGATACTTTGATCCCGATACTGATACCAGCTCTTTGGGGCATCAGTCCACTACTGTAACCGCATGGCACGTTTCGTTAAATGCTTGGAACAACACAGGAGACGAATCTACTAAAGTAAAATGTTAAAATTGCGGAGGTGACCACCCCGCCAATAGGCAATGCCCTAAACATATGAAACGTGAATTAAACATCGACTCGCCTTGAAGCCACTTCTGCCACTTCTGCAACTAAGGAAACCCCCCACAGATCAGCGCTCCCAAACGCAATTGTATTCGATCAAAGTATTCTGAAAAATATCTATCTTTTATCTACAATGCAAATATACAATTTTTTTAAATATTGTTGAGGCAAGTTACTTTAATTTAATAAAATAAGATCGTGACTCAAAAAACGATATCAGTTCGTGCACTTTCATTAGATGACCATGCGTATATATTAAATATATTTTTTAAATCAATCAAGAAACTGACTTCTTTCAAAATACGGAGTTTCACATAGCATGTAGATTTTTTAAATGAAAATTGAAAAAAAATCTATTTAAGTTGCTAAAAAAATCTTGACTTCTACCGCCGTATGAACGTTAAGATGATTTGCTTGAATGTACAGATTGACAGTTAAATAAATCCCTAGAAAAAGCTTTTACTCGAAGAATACAACCTTTTTTAAGCAGTCTCATTTCTTTATAGAGCAGAATACCTTCAGATAATTCATTATTTATTTAATATATTTTTTTTTTTTTTATAATTTGAAAATTTTTATGATTGGTGAAACCATTCCAGATCATAGCAAACAATTGATAGATCGGGGAAATTTAAAATGATTGGAAGACCGCTTGTCCGTTGAGTAGCCCGGTGCTAGGACATCACTGGGTTTCCACAGATTGTACTTAAATCACTTACACCGTTTTTAATTTGTAAATAGGATACATCTTTACTCTTCCAAAATACTTTTTAGGCGCTTGAGTGTTATTCATTTCAGAAGTTTTTCGTCATTAACTCAAAACTTTTAAAATCTTCCACCACTATGAGATCCAATGTTCTTACCGTGGTTTTACAATAAAAATCTATCTAACGTTTTCAGCAAGTTGATTTTTTCCAAATAACTGATAATTTACTTAATATGTTCTACTTCTTTTGACATTACGTCCTTATTTTTTCCTGAAACATATTTTCTGCCAGTCAAATCTGTTTTTTTTTTCTTCAACTTTTACAATTATTGGTGTTAAATCAGCCACAAGTCGGCCGATCGGTGTGGTATTACCTATAACAGACATATTGTACCTATTGGTGATGATGTTTTTAAAATACGTAAACTTACAAGCTTTGTAAACCTGTGATTTCTGATTAAAAAATCGCCACTGATTCACGAGAGAATAAGTGAGTTGAGTTTTTATGAATAACTGTGTCCAAAAATGTAGACTATCGAAATATTTTGAAATCGTATGAAGAGATATTCGTATTGATATTGAGGTCAATAGATAACTGATATTATTATCTAACAAATTAATGAAAATATGAAAGATTATTGATAATTCAGTTTTGTTAAATAGACGAAGAATACCATACCGTCAACGTAACAGAAACAATAAACATTCTGTTTAATATCTATTTTGTCCCACAAAGTATTAAAGCAGTACTTTTTTATTACTGTATCTATAAATTGGCCTAAAAATGGTGAAATATAGATTTGTATTATAAAGCTATCTGTTATGTGTATTTCTTTTTGTCAAATTAAAAATATTTTTCTTGGTGCATATTCAAATGTTTACTTTACATGAACTACATTTTTTGTTCAGCTCAGCTGCATCAAATTGCTAATTCATGAATCGGTCATTGTCAATTCACTCAGATCACTTGGAAAACTTAGTCTTGATTTCGGTAATCAGCGCGATGATCTTCAAATGTTTCGAGGACAACTTCACTGTCCTTTTCAGTGTCTAGATTTTGCTTTATTAATTTTGAGCTGTAAAAGAAGTGGTCAATCTTTGTGCGTCCATCAAGAGAAGTCCATGTGTATTTATGGATGTTATGCTTGAAGATAATTCCGCCAATGTGAGTTTATTCATCTAGGTTAATTTAATTAGTCTCTTACCATCGCTATTTTTGCTACCCAGACCATGCCATCCCATCACTGAACACTTGAGTGTCAGATCAGCTTTTCTTCAAGCATTATAATCCTCTCCCTTCTCTTCATTACTATCTCGCTGTCCTCTTTGGGGGACCACTAAAACTTACTTGTGGCGAAAGTCGTAGAAGGCTTTTTTTGGGTTGATCGTTAACATTCTCAACGTGGTACTGAAATACTAATTTTATGAAAAGAGCTTCTGTTTATTTGATATGATTTTGTGTCTTTGTGTTAGGTCGTGTGTGGTGTTATGTAACATGCACGATGATAGCAGTCAACATCTCTCTTTCGAGGATTTGGCAGTCTTGTAAAATGTGGTCTACTGTTTGGGAACTGATACAATCGCATGGACAATAGTCATTTTGTATTATGTCGAATATTTTCAGGTATGATCTCATTTTGTATATTGTTGCCGTGTGTCAAACAACGTATGTGGCGATGTTAAAATTATTTTGTTTTTTAATTGATTTACCCTACGCTTTCGTGGCTTGGGTCAAAAAGGTTTTAAACTGTCAACTCAGCTCTTAGTTTTTCTGTCATGGCAGTTTCATTTTTATTGCTTCTGCTATTTTGTCTTTTTTTATATTTTCAATGTTTAATTCCAAAATACTCATTTTTTCTACTCTAGAACCATTATTATTTGAATAGTCTGGTTAATTTTACTAGTTTTATTTCAAAATTAAGTTCTAAATCTCTCAGCATCTCTTCAAAGAACTAAATCAATCCTAAATTGTGAAGTGATCAATCCTAAATTGACGAAATCATTAAATTTTATTTAAAATTAAAAACAAAAGACTTTTCATTGATAGTATCGTTCTGAAACTTATCGCAGTCGATCTATGCTCTCGCGCTTTTGGCTTGAGTACGACTTAGCTTCAGGTAGATATTTGCGAAAAGTTACACATGGTCGCTTTTAATTTCGTCGCCTCTATTTGTGTGAACCTCGATGAGTTCCTTTCTATGTTTTGTACTGTAAAAGAGGTGGCCAATCAGCGCCTTTGCGCGTCCACCAAGAGAGGTATTTATGGATGTCCTCATGTGTGAAGATAGTACCGTCAATAGTGAATTTATTCATCTAGGATAATTTAATCAGTCTCTTCACCGTTGTCATTTTCGTAACCATGCTATCCCATCACTGTAGACTCGAGTGTTGGTTTAGCCTATCTTCAAGCATTCTCACTTTTTATTATAAAAACGTGTTCTTTTCGGGTCTCCACTACAACTTACTTGTGGCGTAGAGTCATAGAAGGCATTTTTTGGTTACTCATCAGCCTTTTCAATAAACACATGGCATTGGAAAACGGCCACAAAACTGTAAATAGTCTGACGATTGACCTGACTCCAATGTTGGTTCAGCCATTACTCAAGCACTCTCACCCCCAATTATAATAACGCGGTCTTTTTGGGGTACAACTACAACTTTCTCATAGCGTATAGTTGTAGAAGGAATTTTTGGTTACTAATCGACCTTCTCAATAAACACGTGGAATTCAAATACTGTCACAAAGCTGTGAGTAGTCCGGCGAGTGACCAGACTCGAGTGTTGGTTCAGCCTTTACTCAAGCATTCTCACCCCCAATTATAATAACGCGGTCTTTTTGGGGGACAACTACAACTTACTCGTGGCGATAGTCGTAGAAGGCATTTTTGGTTACCCATCAGCGCCCTCAATAAATACACTTGCTAATACATTATATACAGATAATGGTAAGCAGTTTTTCGTCATTTACTCATAACTTTTAAAAGCTCTCAGAGTAGTTTTGAGCGACAATTAGATCGAATTTTCCCACCGAAGTTTTACAATAGAAAGCTGATCTGACGTTTTGAATACTTTTGTTCTCGAAATAACTGATACTACACTAATTCTTAATACGTTCCATCTCTTTTGACAATTTTTTATATAGCATATTTTCTGCTCATCAAATCTGATTTTTTGACGCAAGATTATCTATAAAAGACATATTGAACCTATTGTTGATAGCAATTTATTTAATTTCATGTTTAAATAAACTTATCTTTTAGTTGTGCTTACAAACTTGTAATTTCTGATTAAAAGTGCAACTAATTCACAAGAGAATGGATTAATGGAGCTTTTATTTACACGAGTTCTATCTCGATCGACGTTTATTTTTTTCCTCGAAATTATATTTTCTAAATTACTTCTAATGCCATCTGTCTCAGTATATTTGTTTGTTAAATTAAAAATAGTTTACGTGGTGGTTATTCAAATATATATCTTTTTTTTCTATTCGATAAACTTGTTTTCCTTTCTGCATCACACCGAAGACGATATCTCCTCAATGATACAGTTAAGATACATGTTTTTAGGCACAATTTGATAGGCAACAATAATAATAATTAAAAATATAAAGATATTAATAAAGGTTAATTAAATACATTGAATTGGTATAACTACACGTAAAAAAATAATTAAATATATATCTATAAACTCTATATTCAAGAATCTATTGTCAAGTCACTCAGAGCACTTGATAAACCTTGTCCTGATTTTTGTAATCAGCGCGATGATTTTCAAATGCTTTAGGGACATCTTTTTCCGTACGTTCAGCCTGGTTTGCTTTTTGACTCTTTTCCACGCATTTTAATAAATATCCATTTGTTTTTCCTTTATCTGGATTCCAAGAACACTTTTGATGGATGATTTAGTGTCACGTTTGATACCACACCATTCTTTACTTTACTGGAATGTCAAATTTTCGTTTTATAGTGTCGGTAAAGAAGGTTCCAAAAGTTGGATTAGGTTTTTTTTGTCGTAGAATTTTTTCTCTTGGTAGGTAGATAATGGTTGGAGATGACGGGCATTTGTCTTACGACCCCTGCTGTTGGCAAAATTTTGTTGCATTGCCCGATGGACTTTACAAGGGGGTCAGAAGATAGAACTTGCCAGTGTGTGGCATTTCTCACCGTTTTGGTGAAAGCACATCAACTGACATCTATATGCCCTCATGAGAGCCCCAGAATGTTGTTGAAACACGTGGTTTAATATTCAGTAATTCTTTTGTAGTTTAATTCTACCTACATTTCACTCCTTTTACATTTATTAACATTAACATTGATGAATAGTCTGACAACGTGAAAGAAATCAAGGACAAAGAGTCACAAGGGATGATTTTTTTTTTATAACAAAAGTAAGTCGTTTATTCAATTCTTATAGATATATGTTCTGAAACTTTACATTAGTGACAAAATTAATGTCGTAGTTATTTCACAGGTTTTTTGACAAATTGTTACACGTGTTTCTCCTCTTTAAACAATATCTTCAGACAAACTATCATCAGGTATTTTAAATTAAAACACAACGGCAGATTAAACTGATGGGAGGCCTCAAGCGCAATAAAATTTGGAGGCCCTTTTTTACGGATGAAAAAAAATCATAAAACTCTAAAGAAAAAGTATATGGATTATATAAGTATACAATAAAAATATACAAGCTATTTTTGAGGCCCCCAAGGTTTGAGAGCCCCAGCGTGCCCCTCGTTTGCTTGTAGGGTGATCCCTTACTGAATAAACTGAAAATTCATTCTCATTCTTAAATTTAAAATTATAAAATTTAGAAAAGAACTAAACTCATCTCATTTTCACAAATTACCAATAGATGACATTTCTTAGGAGATCATTCCTAAATTTTCAGAATCTAGTAAATGATATGTAAAATTATAAACGAAAGACTTATCGCCAATTCGACTGTTTTGTTGTTTTATATTATAACTGTTATTCAATTTTTTTTAATTGTCATCAGTAAAAAGTTCATATATAATAAAATATAATAAATATCTCTAAATTTTACATTTGATTAAGATTTTTTCCACTTTTAGGGTATTCACTGTCAATACTTGGTGGAAAGGTATTATATTAGTAAAAACACAATATTCCTTTGTACTTCATTCCACTTTATTTAATATGTCAGTTGACGATGCTCGTAATGAGCGAAACCGGTCCTGACATTTTACTAGTAAGATTTTTACTATGAATGAAATCAGTATTTTTAAATGACGTACTGAAACATTACTTAATAAACTCACTATATCGAAAAAAATAGGTTTGAATGACAATGGTAGTATAATATCTATATTTATTTTCCATTTATTCAATCTTCTTCTTCTTCTTTCAGGCGCTATAAACCGAAACGAACCTTAGCTGCCTCAATCAATCTCCTCCATTCCACACTATCCTTAGCCCTTTTCGCAGACATCCATCATTCCCTGTAAAATCCATCCGTTCAGCGGTCTTGGTCTTCCAATTCTTCGTCTTTCATCAATTATTCAGTAGAAATTTAACGCAAATTTTTTGGCTGAAATCTAGTTAATGTTCAAATTGTTGGCTTGCCATTTTTTCTAGTTTTCAAAGATGGTTCTGAGTTAAAAGATACTACTTGCCTTAAGAAAAACCGGTTCTGATCTTTTTAAGTATTAGTTCAAAGGTTTTTATTTTTTTTCAATTTTTTTGTCATACAGTAAAGCGAATTAATTGTGATGTAATTGAACAGTAAAAAGTTATTATTGTATCTAAACATTTAATTAAAATTGATTATTTAGTCAATCCACAGGTTACGTGAAAATTTTTGACAAATGTTTCAGTCATTTAAGAAGCATCTTCAAGCAACTATTGTGAAAGTTATTTATGACTATATATTTTTTTATTAGAATTAAAAACTTAAAAATTGAGTATGTGCTATTTTCCTTTCTTATGGATATGAAAAGGAAAGTAGTTACTTATTAATTACTCTTATGAGGTAGGGTATATCACAGAGGAAATAAATTCCTCGATTGTAACAGTCTTCCTCGTTCACGATTTTATTGATTTCTATGAACACTTAACTGTTCATTCTGAACGCTTTTATTTTTTCTATGTTGAGTATTTCAATATTTTTTTTTTTAATAAAATTATAGTCATTGAGTGATTCTCAAATTACAAAAAAGTATTATCATACAGACATAACGTTTTCTTGAATTTATAGCGCAAGCTTGTGGTTTCAATTATGAAAATACCATTGTTTAACTTTATATTAAAAAGAGTCTTCCAACATAGATAACGCACCATACTCAAATGAAAATTTAATTGTTAATATTATCTGCAATTAAATTTCTGATGCATTTTTCCATTAATCAAATGTAATTTATCTGTGTGAAAATAATATACATTAATATGTTGTCTATTTATTTGAAGGTAATGATTGTAAATATTTAACGAAATAAACTAATTTAATATGCTTTAAATTGATTTTTATTCACCACATCCACTCCCAGTCTGATGCATCATATCGACTGTAGAAAGGAAAAAAGAACGTTAACCCACACAAAGCAAATTTCACAGGATGCACAAAAAACGTGTTATAATGATGGTCATAAGTATCCATTACCTTAAGAGCATCGAGACTTCTAAACTAGTGCTTAACCGGCATTATCTAATATTAATTAAAGAAATTGTCTAGGGATTCACGTCTTGTTTCTTGGCTTAAATTTTCTCAAGCTCATCTTTTTTCAAACTTAAAAGCTAAATTCAGGGCTGTGGAGTCGTGTAAAAAAAAGACGACTCCGACTACGATTCCAGCTTTAAAATAATTAATGACTGACTCCGAGGAAATTTTTCAATAATTTTAACTTATATATATGTATACCATCAGATCATCTTTTGTCAGCCAAGCATGAAATGTAAACACTTGTTTACTATTTTGTTTGAAAACACATCATTAAATATATTTTTCAAAAAAAATTGAGCCGCTCATTTTTCACAACTCCGACTCCGGTCAAAACACCGCGACTCCACGACTCCACAACTCTGTCTAAATTTATATACGATTCGGCATTTGCAGCTTACATCCTTCTGATAGAACGTGTATAATTTTGGATACATTGTGATTATCGAAAAAAGCTGTTTTAAAAAAAAAACTGTGGGTTACATCCTTTTTCCTTTCCACAGTTGATATCCAATGTAAACAGGGCTTAAGAAAATAAGGACAAACGCTCCATCCAAGCGTTTTCATAATAGCCCAATAACAACACTCGGATGCACATTTTATTAAATGAAAAAGTGTTATTCTTGTTTGTTTTATTTTCGGCATTATTCTCTGGCCGATTTACACCCCACCAAAGGAACAATGTACGACGGTAACGACCGTCATTTTTTGCAAGGCTAATGTCCCATAAAACATTTATTTTTTTATATTGCAACACCGCGCCCGGAGCTGATACCCCCATAATCTCGGCAGAGTGTCGAAATCACTGCGGCAATAAAACGACCACCTGGTTTTACTTAACCCTTTCTGATGCCAGTCCGGGTAAAAATATAAAGCTATGTATATTAATTCAAAAAGTGATTTAAATTTGAAAATTTGAATCGTTCAAATTATGTACATTCACACAAATTTTGTCACTCACGACCCGAGTTTCGCCTTTCGGCATCTCCAGGCGTTCAAGTGCACGGATGAACTTAAACTGGTCGTTGGTGAAAAAAATTCTGTGAATGTACATAATTTGGACGATTCGAATTTAATAATGAAAGGCTCGTATTTTTCTGGTCAGAATTTAAATAACACTGGTCAGAGAATTTTTAATAAATGTTCAGAATTTAAATTAAATGGTCAGAATAAATAATCATAATTTAAATGAAATTTAAAAAAAAAACCTAACCTAACCTAACCTACTAATCAAAATTGGTATAAATATTCTGACCGTTCATATTTTTATTCTGAACAAAAATTTATATAAATTCTGACCATTTGATTTGTTTCCATAATGAAATTCCACCATGCACCTTCAGTCGAAATCTTAAATTATAAAAAGTGATTTGTCACATTTTTTTAAAAATGCTGTATAATACCAGTTCTAATAGTCCATAATAAAATCTATGAATAGAAATCACAAATAGTATTTAAAAAAGGTTTTTCCCTTTTCCTAGAAATCAGAATTTCTCCGGGGGCCGCCACTGACATGT
Source organism: Himalopsyche anomala (assembly GCA_031772345.1). Taxonomy (NCBI): domain Eukaryota; kingdom Metazoa; phylum Arthropoda; class Insecta; order Trichoptera; family Rhyacophilidae; genus Himalopsyche; species Himalopsyche anomala. The sequence goes on along the minus strand of CM062836.1, from coordinate 22,504,231 downwards.
TTTGTATTGAAGATGGCCGCGAATTTTTTTTTTCAGATTTAGGGAGCCGTTGAATGAAAAATGTTGGGAAGCACTGATCTAGAGCATCCAATTAACCGTACAAATCAACTAACTGGTTTTCGGTTTTTTTTCAAAATACCAATTTTAGTACCACACAAAACAATATTTCCAAACATGAAAGAAAATATAGAGACATGTTGCTTACTTACATATTAATTAATAGGTTATCGAACAAACATTCATTTTTATGTATTAGATATTTTGAAAAACTGTGTTTTTTTTATTATTGTTAAGAAATGTTTTAGGGGTGCTGAAATTCCCTGTTCAAGCACAACAGGGTTGCGCATGAAAGATATTGTAATGAAAAATCGTCTTCACCTTTATGGGAGTAAATATAGTTTATTGATATTCCATGCATATAATATTATAAATTTGATAGTGTTCACTCCATATATTTCAACCAAAACTCCATTTTTTATATAATAATGTGATTATTTTCTACTTTTTTGTCATGGACATTTTTTTATGAGAGCGGTCCAGGATTAAAATTTGTTGAGGGAAAAATTTCTTTCATTATTTTACTATTATTTGGTGTTAATCTATAATGATATCACAACAACAAAAAAATTAGCAGAACGTGTTTTTTTCTAAAATATCGCTTGGTTCACTTCACCTCTAATGGGCCCATATATGTAATATAGACAATAATAAATTCTTATTCATTTACGCAAAGAAAAACATTCAATACCAGTTAGAAGGTATTGTGACAAAATTTTTTAGAAATATTTTTTTTCAAGTTAGTAGTTTCTGTTTGAAGTTTTGTGTTTCAACCATCGATTTATAGTAATAACTATTCAAATCAAAAATAAAAAAAAACTAGCAGAACGTGGTTTCGATCCACGGACCTCTGGGTTATGGGCCCAGCACGCTTCCGCTGCGCCACTCTGCTGATGAGCTATGAAGCCGAATTTTCACGTTTAATTTTTAGGAAACACCCATCATTATTGCATCATAAAATAATCTAAAATTATTTAAAATATGAACAACTCTTTTAAGATTTCGACTGAAGGTGCTTGGTGGAATTTCAATATTAAATTTGAATCATTCAAATTATGTACACTCCCACAGATTTTGTCACTAACGACCCGGGTTTCGCCTTTCGGCATCTTCAGGCGTTCAAGCGCACGGATGAACTTGAACTGACAGTCAGTTCAAGTTCATCCGTGCGCTTGAACGCCTGAAGATGCCGAAAGGCGAAACCCGGGTCGTTAGTGACAAAATCTGTGGGAGTGTACATAATTTGAATGATTCAAATGAACAACTCTTTATTCTAAGCAGTAATATTTTTTTGGAAAGCTTAAATTTGCCAATGACCATTCTGTTAAGCATAAATTTTGTTTTAGTTATTTTAAATATACATATTTTACTTTTTAATTTTTTTTAATCGATGACAGTAACCTAATTAGGAGAACTTTTTTTTTAAGGTGTTCACTGTCAATACGTGGTAGAAAAGCATTATATTAATAAAAACACAATATTCCTTTGTACTTCATTTCACTTTATTTAATAGGTCAGGACCGGTTTCGCTCATTGCGAGCATTGTCAACTGATAAGAAATATAATTTAACAATGCTATTTTTACAAAAATGAAAAGTTGTAAACAACAATTGGCATTGAAAAGAAACTACTAATTACATTATGAGTGATTCTAAAATAACACAAAATTAAAATATTGAACACATCTCACATATAATTAAAAAGTCATCCAAGATTAATAAATTTAGATTGGTGACTGAAAATAATTACAAAAATAATTAAAATTTGGGAAAATTTTTGACAAAGTGATAAAATGCTACATAAATAAAGTGAATGGGCTTAATGATAGTTTCCTGTTTTTCCCCGCAAGACGTACGACTTCTTAATGAAGTTTTTCTATGATAACACTTTACTCAGATCTAGTGGTTAACTAATCGCTCTCACTAAGCTCTGTTAGTTTAGGATTGGAAGGATGGGGAAGAAATTTTAGACATTACAATCAACATTGCCTTTGAAAATAACAGATTGAAAAATATAGTTTGTACTTGGGATTTGAATCCCTGAAAATTGTTACGGAATCCAACGACAGCGACATAAAAGTATTATCTGTAATATTTAAAACAAAATATGATGAAAAATAATAGTGAGAGAATAAGTATTCTTATTTTTTTAAACTATGTTGGCAATTGGCATCCACTTAGGAGCCAATTAGAATGAAGATGTTTTTATGGAAATGGATTTTAAGTCAGTAGATAAGTAAAATTATATAAATTGAGTTATTAAGGTCCATTGCTCTTTTTACCGTTTAACGCAGTGGAACGGCATCTCAGCACATTTTTTCTTGGCATTTTAATGTTTCAAATCAATATTCAAGACATTTTTATTCTACTTTGAAAAAAAAAACGATTTTCAAATCTTGTATTGATGAGTTACGTATTTCGAGAATTGTCAGAAATAAATTTAGATCTGAACTATAATGTCAATGTGAACCTTTATATTACCAATCAAAAAAATAAATGCACTAGTTGAAGTTTTTTAAAAGAGGAAACGTAATTTGGACACTTTTACAAATGTGCTGCAATTGCTGTAGACGATCTTCGTTTTCGTGGAGTTGCACTCCAGGAGACAAAAAGATAATTTGAGCAACTGAGTTACAAGCAGTTCTTTAAAAAAAAACTACCGTTGAAATAACTCCATCAGGAACCCATATTACAGGAAAAAATATTGTCAAGAAGTGTTTTACGACACCTTTTTTTTTTTAAAAAAAAAAGGCACTGGGAAGATCTAACTAAAGCTTAACAGACGATGGTTAAGTGTAGGTGTCAGCTCAAGGATTCAAACCCTTGAATTCTTGAACAAGCTAAATTTAAGTGTATTCAATTATTTGAAACTACCCTAGTTAGGTATGAAGCAATTTGCTAACAAAAAATACTTTGTGGAGTTCTTCTTCAACGTTCATAAAATATTTATTGTTGAAACTTTTGACATGCGACATAAATTACTAAAGACGGTTATGATAAAATATAATATATTTTATTATGACGGAAAATTTACTTTTTAGAAGCTGTTAAACTTTAAAAAAATATTTGTTTGTTATAAATATGAATTCAACCCTTGCACGGCTTGGGAGCCTACAAAAGTTGTTTACTGTTTCCTAGTAAAATTATTTAGAATTTAATGAAAATCGTATATTTTCATTTCAGAAACTTTTTTTTAGTATCCGAACATCGGGGCCGGTTTAATGCCATCTGTTTTTAATTATACAAATTATGGCAGGTCATGACATTCGCTCGCAACCTTCTTTATCAAAGATTTCAAAAATCAATTCAAGTTAATCTGATTTGACTGGGTTAGCTGTTCATTTAATGCGCAGAATTATAAAAATCTGTCAGACCCAGAGCCAAATAAATTTAGATAATTAATTGAAAATGTATTTTTTTTACTTTAGTTCAATGTTAATTCAATTTTACTATAATATTTTTTGTATTTATAATAATTGAGACTCAGGCAATAATTTGTATTAGACGATTTTATTAAATATTCAATTTTTTTTTTTTTTGGTATCACATTATTTATCAGTGAAATTTTTATTTTATATTGAGATTGTTTTGTTTATCATCCATATCCACTAGCAATCTGGAGCATATGATCTCGTTATGGAGTATCTCAAATGATTTTTTTATACGAGAACTGTTTGTTAGTCAATTATTTAACCTCTATTTTTGAAGAGATTAGAGATAGATGAACAGGACAAGAACATGACTAGTGTTTAACTAATCTCTCTCGCTATGGGAGGGACATATTTCAACATCACAAACCTTATGTGGTCTGCCAATATGTTAACAAAGGACTCACTTAATCTCAATGCAATTCTCGGTATTCTGGAGAAGGAGTGAATTTTTATCACTCGTATGCAATTATATGCAATACTTAAATAAGTAACCGATTGTTACTTAATACACTTATAATATTTAAAAATACGCAATTTATCATGAACTCACCAATGTAAATCAACTATAAATGTACTAATCTGTATACTGAAGCTGTCGTAGATAATAAATATTTCATAAATTGCAGTTATGTACTAATTAGATCTGAGAATATTGTTTTCTCTTAAATTAACAAGGGACTCGCGCAAACCCCTCCGAGCCCCCTCCAGCCCACCCCTGGCACATACACTTATGCCTTAGAATGAAAATCGATTGAAAAAATGCTTTTCGTACTGGGAGTTGAATCCGTGACATCTATCACGATAGACGACAAAGTGATTTACAAATTAATAAAATATACAAAGCTTAAATCATGACGTATAGTTCACTAATAAGAAAATGTATATTGAGGTTAGTTGTATTTTTAATTAACATGGCATTATAAGAGGTATTAAAAAATTATAAGAGCATTGTTGACCATCACTGCATTATTGTAACTTTACCCTTTATTATAAGTCGTATTTTGAAAACTCAAAGCGGATCATGTTTTGTGTTTACGAGTTTTCGGATTAAGCTTTGAGTGTTTGTACTTAAAAATGTGTATTAAAATGATTTTTATCTAGACTGTTTTAAGCTATAATAATATGTATAACTATACTGGAATAGTTAACGTTTTACACATTTTTTTATTATTAAATTATACTTAGGTTAGTTTTATTTATAAATATAGTGCTTTTTTTAATTTATGAACGTTCTCAATGTGAAAGATTTGGCTTTAAAAGTTTTCTACGAAAACTGCTTGTTAGTCAATTACTCAACCTCCTTTTTTTAAAGAGTAAGAATAGAAAAATAGGGCTAGTATAGAACTAGTGCAGAACTAGTAAAATTTAAGAATTCAAAGAGTGGGAGAAATAGATTTCACAAAAACCAACGCCTTTTTACCGTTGTTACTTTTTCAGTAGATCATGATTTAAACAAAAACATTTAAGGAAAACAAAAATAAAATTTTGCGAATATTGATTTCAAACATAAAAAAATGCTGAGAAAAATGGTGCCGAAACGTCGCTCCACCACGTTACATGGGAAGAAAAGCACTGTGAATGTATGTTATTAAAATGGCATTGGAAAAACCTACATTATTTTTTTTTTACCTTACCTCAATATTATTTATATTTTTTATTTGATGTGTAGCTATTTTAACATGTTTATATCTTTGCTTAAACAGAATTATCAAAATGATTTGAATAATAATAATAAGATATCGATAAAGTACCTTTTCGTTGCCAACTTTGTAATAATACGTATTGGGGCTTGTCGGTTTTTGGCAAAATTTGTGACATTCGAAAACCGGTTATTCAACTTCGTTACCGGTTGTGCCAAATTTTCCTTAAACTAGTCTATAAACACAAGGACAGAAAAATTAGATCTTTTATTCGATGGTTTAAATACCATATGCCCCACATCATTACCCAACGAAAGGGTATTTTCGATATCAAGAAATTTTGTTACAAAACGATCAGTGGACGGTTTGTGTTTTCTTAAATTATATTTTCTGAGGAGGAATACCAAATAATTTATTGTTGTGTATTATTATGTATATAAATAAACAACATAAAAATAACTTTTTCTCGCTATTTTAGTTGAATTATCCATTTTTTGTAAAACTTCGAAAACCAGATAAAACCGGTTTTATCCGGTTATTACCGAACATTATCTATATTCGAAAACAGGTTTTTTCAAAAGTCGGTTTTTGTATAAGCCTTAATACGTTTATATACATATCATTATTTTCAACGTGGAACGCATTAATAAATTATTGCAATAACCTCACCTGTCAAATGTGTTTAAACAAGTTCTGGTAACCAATTCAAAATTAAGTGTTAAACACCTGTCCACCTTAATCTCGATGGGAATATCTGGATAAATTAAATAATCATTTTTTTTCCTCCAACACGCATTATGATTATCAGCTCATCTTTGGCAAATTATCACATGTTGTCTTTTTCTTCAGCGCCTGTGATGAATGTCTAGCAATATAATCGTGTTTGGCGGCCAAGGATCTTAACGGGGGTAGAGTAAATACCATGATAGGTGATGGGTGTTTTCCCGCACTGAAAATGGATTCAAATTCGGGTAGTTTAAAATCAAAGGTAAATTTCTTCAATGCATATTTCAAACATAAATATTTTTTTAAAAGAATGTCCGCTTCATTTTCGAATATAATATTTATTTGATAAATGTAAGTTAGCTTTTTCTTTTATGAAAGAGAATAGAAAAAGTAAAAGTTTTCTGATGAAAATTTTAATTTGATTGTGCGTCTTACTGCAAACATTTATTTAAAATATAAAGAAGAAGGTCGCATTAATTTTTAAATTACATATAAATAAAACAAGTACCAATTGTCTTTTTGCAGAGTTTATTTATTTTCCCGATCTCGAAATAATGTAATGGAACCTATCATTCATTTATCTAAATTCATTTAATCTTTTTATACGTTTTTTTGTACGGCTGATTGTGAGTACTAGGGCTTATACAAAAACCGATTTTTGAAAAAACCGGTTGTCAAATGTCAATATTGTTCGAAAACTGGTTTTATCCGCTTTTCGAAGATTAACAAAAAATGGATAATTCAATTAAATAGCAAGAAAAAGTTCAATTTTTTTATATTGTTTTTTTATATACATAATAATACACAACAATAAATTATTTGGTGTTACTCTATGATTTAAGAAAACACAAAGCGTCCTCCTGATATCGAAAATACCCTTTCGCTGGATAATGATGTGAGGCATATGGTCTTTAAGCCATCAAATAAAAATTCCAAATTTTCTGTCCTTTTGTTTATTGACTCGATTATGGAAAATTCGACACAACCGGTTACGAAGTTGAAAAACCGGTTTTCAAATGTCACAAATTTAGCCAAAAAATCAGTTTTTGAAAACCGACAAGCCCTATAAGCCAAGCCTCATAAATTAATGTCATTATAAAATATCATACCAGGTTCATAGACTAACTTGGTGACCAGAACCAGGGTTGAATAATGCTTGATTTGGTACGCTTTTTGTGTCACGCGGATTACATCCGCAACAGTTTTGTCACTTTTATTCATTAACACTTTTTTTTACCTCTTACCCTTCCAATTCTAAAATTACGGGCAAACAGAGAGTGGTTAATTAAACACAAGTCTTGTCCTAGCCATACCCTTCTATCTTTACCCTATTCAAAAAAAAGAGGTTGAGCAACTGAATAACAAAGTAGTTCCTGTAAAAAAATATTTTGAAATATCATTATTAGCAAAATTTATGCTTGACATAGGAAACGGACATGGATTAGAAAAAAACTATCGTTAAAAGGTTGACAAGAGGTGAGTTCCAACACTCTTTATTCCAAAAAAGACGCTGCATCTTATATTTACATTACAATTAAAACAATAATGTCAAATTGCTTCCAAATATAAAATATTTCCTCTCACCATTCCAATTCTAAAATTAACGGGGCAAAAAGAGAGCAATTAGTCAACTACAAGTCCTGTCCTACCCATATCCTTCTATCCTTACTCTCTTAAAAAAAAGAGAGGTTGAGCAACTGGATAACAAGCAGTTCTCATAAAAACTTCTGTTGAAGTACCTCAATTAGCAAAATATATGCTTTAAATCGGAAACGGACATGGATTATAAAAAAACATTTGTAAAAATGTTGACAAGTAGAGAGTTCCGGGACCTTTTGTTCCGAAAAAGCACTGCATATTTACATTAAAATTAAAACAATTATGTCAAATTGCTTCTAATCTGACCCTCCCAGTTACGGCATATGTGGTATACAAATGATAAAAAAGGTGACGGTGCCCGGCCAAGTATTAAAAATCAAAGTGTGGGTCGCGACAGTCGACAGTTGGTAGAGCCAGAGGTTGGGAATGGGAGAGAGGGATGCGCGCCACATGCCGCACTGCCAATATCGGGAATATGTCGACTTTGCCGGAACTTTCGACCGCTTTTTCACACATCCTTAGTAAAGATAAACCTTTTGATGATATTTAATTATAAAATAATTGCAGTTAATTTATTTTTTGTCCAGTAGCCAAACGGTCCATACCTTTGTAATTTCGACAGTGTTTTTTGCGTGGAAAAGAGTCATATTCCCAAAAAGATCATAACAATTTTTTTCTACCACATTTTTAGATCACTTTTAGGGTGTTCACTGTCAATACTTGGTGGAAAGGCATTATATTAATAAAAACACAATATTCCTTTATACTTTATTCCACTTTATTTAAAAGGTCAGGACCGGTTTCGCTCATTGCGAGCATTTTCAACTGATGCAACCGATCAGTTGACAATGCTCGCAATGAGCAAAACCGGTCGTGACCTTTTAAATAAAGTGGGAAAAGTACAAAGGAACATTGTGTTTTTATTGACATTTTTTGATGTTTCTGAATATTTTTGTTTGTGGAACTACATTTAATTTATCAATAGCAAGGTATTTTTTTGTATTATCATTATTATTTTAATCCATGTCTGCTTTTAATGTGAAGCATATGGATTTCTAATGGAGATATCAAAAAATATTTTTTCTACGAGAACTGTTTGTTACCTAGTTGCTCAACCTCTCTTTTCTAAGAGAGTAGGGATATAATGGATTAGGTTAAGAAAGACTAGTGGTAAGCTAATCGCTTTCGCTAAGCCCCGTTATTTTAGAATTGAAAGAGTTGGGAGAATTTTTAGATAACACAAACATCCATGCCTTACAACAGAAATCGATAGAAAAAATACTGTTCGTACTGGGATTTGAGCCTGTGAAGTCCGGCATGGAAGCTAACGACGTTAACCACTATGCCGCAGACCCAACATAAAGCTAGACTTTTAGTTAAATGAAAGATAATTTTTTGAAAATAAAAATATTTAATAATTTATTCATTCAAAAATTTGACAACTTCATTGCAGAACGGAATACGATGTAAAACTTTTTATGAAATGTTTATTTAGATGAATTTAATTATTTAATAACATTTGGTTCACAACAACTGCATCAGACTGACAAAAAGCCAGAATTAGAAAATCTCTCCATATCTCATAAAACATATAGAGGCTGATTTTTTTGTTTTTATTCAGTACATAAGCACTGGCCACAAATAATTTAAAACCATTCTATCTACGTACTTTATTGATAGATGTATACGACAAACAACAAGATACTTAATTACAATTACAACCCTTTAAATTTTCGCGCTACCATTGGTTGCTCGTGAAATATTACATGTGTAATAATAAAATATTTAAAAATAAAATTTCAAATAGTTTTCAAAAAATCTGTAAAATTGCATAATTTTTCATTAACATACTACCGCAGTAAAACGAAGCAGACCTTATCAAGCAGGCCTCCTGACTATTTTATGAATGATTTAGTTAAAATAAAGTTCTTAGATCTCTTTTATCAATTAAGTTAACTCTGTTCTCTCAACTTTGGTTAAAAAAGTTCATTATTAGGATTGTGATTTGTGAGTGTTCAATTTTTATCGAGAGGTTAACTGCACGGAAAATTCAAAGGCTGCGCGGGCCATTTCAAGAAATGCGCGGTATAATTTGTCATATTTGATTTAAAATTTTCGGTCAATAAAGAAAATTCCAATTAAAAAAATAGTTGTATTAGAGTACCCGTCAACTCAGAATGAGCGCGGGGCTTGTGAAACTGCTACACGGTCACTTGCGCGCGTAGCTTAGAGGGGCCATTGATGATAAGCCCTCTGTCCATCCCATCATTATAATTTTACCATCTCAAATAGGTTACTCTATAGACTTACAACTAGTTTTTTGACAAAAGGTTGAGGTAACTTTTTATATGTTCGCGTTTGATATAAAAACGAAAATTTACTCAATGATTTATTAATCAGCAAACATTTCAAAGTAACAGAAAAAACACTGTTATTTAATGATCTGTTCGTCAAACTTTAATCGGAGATACCTACATTGTAAATGGCTCGTATTTAACCGGTCTGAATTTTAATACAGTTTCGGTCACAATTTTTATCAAATGGTCATAATATATCGGTCAGTGTACAGGGGGATAATAAATAATTAATGGTCAGAATTTTTATAAAATAGTCGTTATTTAAATGAAATTAAAAAAACCTACCCCAACCGAAATGGTTATTAAATCTGACCGTATAATATTTTTATATTTTTATTATGATCAAAAATTGATTTAAACTTTAACCATTTATTTTGTTCCCATTGTAAATATTTACTTCTACAAGATTTTTGTGAACTGTAGTGGAATAGTTAATGTTTTTATCTAATTCCAATAAAGTAAATAACAATCCAATAGAAAGAACACTGCACCATGATAAGGTGAAAGATAAAAATCGTCTATTTCGCCTTCTTTTTTGCTTTCGTTTAAGTTGTTGGTTGGTTAAGAATTTTGCAGTGAGACCAAAAGAAACAGTGTAACTTGTAAATAAAGAATTTATCAAACTAAGTACGCAGTTTACTTAAGTAATTTAAAACAGAGTAACGTTCATGAATTAAAAAGAAAGAATGCACTTATAGATACTCTTTTTCGTTGAAGAATAAAATAAACTTGGTTATGTATCGCCTGACATTACATTACATTTAGTTAGATCGTGACTGTCCAAACTGATACACGCGGCAAATTTTAATGAAATTAAGAATTTTCAGGGAATATCATTTTCAACTCATGTTAACCTTTTAACTGCCAGCAGGTGTATGTATGGCGGTACCTCGCACGCCACGAGTTTAATTGCAATTATATATATTTTTTAATTTATCGTTTTTGAAAAAGTTTTAAAGTTTATTTGTTAAAACTTACCAAATAAATGAAGAGTGCGCCGATGACGATGCGATTGTGCCGCCATTTATACATAATAACAATGTTAAAATGTTTATGACACATCAGGGTTGTCACAAATTTTGTCATAGAAAATACGCGAACTAAATATTATTTCAAAAGTAATTGTTTATTTGAGTTTATTTGAGGAAGCCCGTAGTATAAACTGTGATAATATGACTGCCACCCCTGAATTTTGCGCCATCTTCATACTCAGAGACAGACTTATTTCAAATTACATTTCAAGTAGTAAAAACGAAAACTGTTTCAATTGTGAGTATAGGACGATATTCCCAATAAATGTCGTTATGTGTTCGACACAGTTGTATGTTTAACATAATTGATTTACGTTAGTAAAATCCCGTTCAAAGCGTGCGTCCGAAGACGTCATTTTATGTATGATTGGCGTACCGTTCACGGAAATGTTCGCGCCTTAAGACGCTTGTGGCAGCCATCCGGTTAAGTTCATATACTAAAGATATCATCGCGGATTTTGAGTAACGATTTATCGATTTTGTCAATCTTTGATTTTCAACATAACAAATGTAATATCGTCAGCTGGAGTTGTTCGGTTTGCAAACAGACCTTTTTTAACTAAAAAATGTGAAACAGGAGAAAATTGTTACTAGAATGAAAGTTGCCATATTTGAGGAACTTTGGTCTCAAAATGAGCTCAATGTTTAGAAGTACATATCTTAGTGAAAGTACCTTTTCAACCATGAATTTCAAAAATACAGATTTGACAACTGCATACATTGAAGTTTATACAACTTCTTTAGTAAATAATACAGAGCTGCCCCAGAATTTCCATTCAAATAAATTAAACTGTTTACTTTGTAAAATTCTTCAATAAAAATAATTACATCCTTTGGTTTTTACTTCTAGTAGTTGTATAACTTTGTACTAAGCTTAACCAACGTAAGACTTTTAAAATAATTTTATAAATAAACTGAATTATTTTTGGTGCGTTCCGCGAATTTTTTCTTTTTTGAAAAGCTGCCCTTGAACTTCTTGAGGTTGGACAACACTGTGGATGTTAACATTAATATATCTTCAGATAAACTTTGAAATCAACTTTTAAATAAAATCAAATTAAATTGATTCTACCATTATATGTATTTGATTGAATCTTGGACGGTGGAAATCATGTTCATCGACTGAATTCACGTTTATTGTGTGTACCCATAGTGTGTCTACAGCTAATGTTGTATCCCCGATTTTTTCAATAATATCGACATAAAAAAGAGTCCCTCACATTTATTAGACTAGCAGAGCTGAACGAGACAGTGTGCTTAAGAAAAATTCACCCTTAATCAAAATGCTTCGGAGAGGGTAGAGGAAATGTGTTTTAAAAAATGTAAATCCATGTGAATGGCCACGCTTAACGTTTAGATATTTTTGAGACTCTATTACATATATGCCAGCTGCGTGATCGATTGGCTTACGTCATTGGTTTCAGTTAAGGAGGTCACGAGCTCAAATCCCTATACGGACAGTTTTTTATTAAATGATTTTCAATTGTATTATAGATTTCTGTCCAAAGGCCTAGATGATTTCCCTCCAGCTTTTCTTTCTTTCTATCCTTAGAAAAGACGAAGTGAAGGGATTAGCAAACCACTAGTCTTGTCTTTGTCCCTACTCTTTTTTAAACAGTTCTCGTAGAAAAAAATCTGTTGAGATAAATTACATTATGAGTCTACATTGGGAGCGTTGTGAAAAAAATAAGTGACGAAGAATGGTTGTCATTAATGTGACTCATTAAAGCTAACTATACAATGTATATCGACTATGGAAAGGAAAAAGGACGTAACCCACACATAGCAAATTTTACAGGAGGCACAAAAAACGTGTTTTGGTGAATTTGGGCTTTATGCAAATTGTGAAATATACACAACCTTGAAGTGCACGGAGACTTCTTAAGTGGTGTTAAATTATCACAATTTAATATTAATTAAATAATTTGTCTAGGAAAAATCTTTTTTTCAGACTTTTTTCTTGGTTTCAGTTTTCACAAACTCATCTTTTCGCATACTTAAAAGCTAAATTTAGATACTATTCGGCATTTGAAGCTTACATCCTTTTAATAGAACATGTATCAAGTTGATACATTGTGATTATTGAAAAAAATATGTTTTGAAAAAACTGTGGGTTACGTCCTTTTTCCATTCCACAGTCGATGTTATATTATAATAACAAAATCTATTTCATATAATGATTATTATGTAGTTGCTTTTCCATCCTGGCAACGTGTAGTATGGTGGTGAGCATTGACGTGGAGAATGAGTGGGGGCCTGCTTTTCCTCGCGCGGCAAAATAAATTGTTTGGCCGGTGGTTTCCTAATAACGTATGGTTTTCCGTTATACCATTAATCTAGTTTAATAGAGGTGGGAGCGCAGTGCCGGCGACGGCTCGCCCTACCGGTAAATGCGCCCGCCCCCCCGCGCACACTCCACCGAAACAAATTAACGACCCGAAAGGGCCCCAAGACCTCCTGCAACTGTTATTGTTTTTTTTTTTCACCAAAGTAAAATATTGCTCTTTTTTGTTGCAAATAAACAAAAGCTAAAAATTATTACAGAATGACGTTTTTTGTACACCTATATTGCTCGATTATGGCTTCAATGTTTTATTGTTATAAAATTATTATTATTATTAACCATGTCCGCTCCCAATGTGGAGCATATGGACTCCTAATGGAGTTTATCTCAACAGATGTGTTTCTACGAGAACTGCTTGTTACTCAGTTGCTCAACCTCTCTTTTTCCAAAGAGAGTAGGAATAGAAGAATAGGGCTAGGAGAGGACTAGTGGTTAGCTAATCGCTCTCGATAAGCCCCGTTCATAGGATAGGATGGGTGGGAAGGGGAAATTCAAGAGATCACATACATCCATGCCTTCGAACAGAAATTCATAAATCGATTGAAAAATCAATTTTATAAAACTGTCCGTACCGGGATTCGAACCCGGGACCTCCGTAACCGAAGCCAACGACGTTGACCACTCGACCACACAAGCGACTAAATTAAATTTTAAAAAAATAAGAAACCATTTACCATTGAAATAAAATATTTTTCAATTAACCTTTTACATTTTTTAAACTTTTAATTTAAAAAAAGATTTGGCATTACACGTACATTTAATTCACCAAATATTTTTAAATAAAAAGATCATACGAGCTAAGCTCGATCAGATTGGAACTTAAGCACATAGAAATATTGTTTTTTTTCTTAAGATAAACTGTCTGTTTTTCTTTGACTGTCAGTTTTATTGATTTGTTTATGCATAATATCAACGGGAAGATAAATAAAATGCAATTAACATATTGAACGAACAAAAATCTTTTTAAAAACAATTATAACCATGACGTGTTGCCAATTTAAATTCAATTTTCAATGGTAAAAAAATACCTTGATTCGGCCGACTTGGTGTAAGCGAACTGAAAATTCCAAACGAAATAAATTTAACTCTCGTAGGTATGGCAACATTGAGTGAGACAAAAACTAGGGTGGAGCGAAACATTTCGCAGTCAGCTTTGAGAAAACAACTCGGAAAGCTTATTAATGAAATAATATTTTTCAAACATTTCTTTGTTTAAACTTATTCTTGACGTATCTGATGACACGTCAGTTTTAAAGCTGTTCAGCTGATATATACTTTGTCTAGACAAGTGGACATTTTCAGCAACAATCTACGTGTTAATTTTTTTGATTTTGTATTTTAAAAATATTTTTTAACATACTTCTTCTAATATACATAGGTACAAGGAATTCTATGTCGAGACTTTCCGGTAATTGTCGGGATTTTTTACTGTCTCGGGGCTTTTTTGGAAATGCCCCGTGAATTGTGACTGTGATTTATAATGTGCTAATAACATGTTCATTTTAATTTTGAAAAAAACAATTCTTGTGGTTAAGAAACCCTCAAAAGAACTCCTTAATCGCTAATGTTTTGAAAAGTTGTAATCCTTTACCATCGTTGCAGATGGAAGGGCGTGATAGCTACAGAAGTAAGAAACCCCCAGTAAAGCCAGTTCATGGGGACTTCATATGCATTTATTAGCAAATCACAATCTACAAGACAATAGATAGTTTAGCTGCTGTATGTACATATGTATGAATGTATGTATGTATGTATGTATGTATGTATGCCGAAAAACATAGTAAAATTTAAAAAGCGTCACACAAAATACAGTTAAATAGTCAGTCTTCCATCAATTTATTAACGCCGCTGCAGTATCTTGTAATCAACTTAAATAAATAAATAAAAAAACATATTTTTCAGAGCATCGGAAAGTTTACTACAGGTGGTGTTGTCAGCGAGTGGGCCAATTTCACGCAACTGCACACACTGCCTTAAGCTTTCCAGACGCTGTGCTAACCGTGCGAGGAAAATAATAAAAACAACCAATCTATGGGAAAAAATAATCAGTAATATTGTACGCCGGAAAATACAATTACACACGCCAAAAACGCTTAGTGAGTTTTTTATGGATTAAAAATTTTCTTGCTTTCAACGTATTGACAAGCTTAGCTGGAAGAATTGAGGAAAAATATATACAATCGTATATCGGGTAAACCATCTCTAGGACTGTATCTGGGATAAAGCTATCATATTTGATAAATCTATTTTTTTATTCATGGCCGCTCTCAATTTGGAGCATATGGCCTGTTTGTTACTCAGTCGGTTGACCTCACTTTTTTCCAACGTGAGTAGTAGGGAAAGAACAGGATTAGTGGTTAACTAATCGCTATTGCTACACCCAGTTATTAAAGGATCAGAAGAATGGGAGGAGAGGAAATGATGTGAATTGACATCACAAACACCCAGTCTTCGATCACAACTTTGAATTGAATAATTCTCAAATTCACTGTGATCTGACCGGGAATCGAACCCAGACCTGCGTGATCGGTAGAGCAAGCTCTAACCAACTGGGCTACTGCAGGCGACTTATTCATAATTGAAGTATAATTAATTATTTATTAACAGCAATTAGTGGATAAATAAATAATGTTAATCGATATTTTAGTAAAATATTTATTATTGGTAATGAAATCTACTTACTATTTTGTGTGTAAGTCGTATACAATAGTATGTAATTAGTTATAATTTTTGATTTTTATTTATTTTAATTAAGTAATTATTATCGAGCAGGGTGGCGCAGTGGAAGCGCACTGGACTCATAACCCAGAGGTCCGTGGATCAAAGCCACGTCCTGCTGTCATTCGTTAAAGTATTTTTTTTATTGTATAAATAAATAAATGTCTAAGGAGTTTGCCTTATAAAATTAAATATTCGTAGTAAGTAGTTATTCAGCTTCTTTGTCAGGATATTTTTTTTTATTTAATCACCTTATTTACTTTTTTATTTAATAATTTGTTTACTGAAAAAGTCCATTGAAATAAAACAAACTTAAATCTTAATTGATAAATAAATATTGCAGATACCAACCCTGTTTAATAAAATACAGTATTACCAATTTTTATTTTATGTTAAAATGATTTTCTGAAAAGCGTTCTCTGAAGTCATCAAAAATATTATTTTTTCTATCCGGAACTGTTCTTAAAGAACCCGGCCTGTTGACTATGGCTAATTTTACTTTTTAATAATAAAAAAATTGGACTTCTGTCTCATTGGACGTATGATTGATATTGATGATTAGAAGCACATATTATTAAAATTTTAGCGTTTTTATTTTACATTTTAGAGCATTAAAAATGTTTTATTTTAGCGTAATCTTAACATATAATATTTTATTAATTACATCTATTTTATTAATAACAGTTTTGATTAATTTTTAAAATTTATATATACATAACACAATAGAAAAATGTCAAAAAACACTAATATATAAGACAAAAACAAAAAAACAATATCTAATTAAAAGTTATTAAAACTAACCATGTAGCATATTTCTATAGATGGTTTGTTACAATAAAATTATATTTATTGAAATATTTTTCAGCATCGTCACTATTAACTGGACACCAAATTGATCTTAGAGCAGCACAATCAAACTCTTCGTACTGAATCTTTGTTGCCATCAATAGTTATAATGTATCTGGGGTGGATCCATTTTTCAAATTATTTAATAGTCCAACGGTATATTTAAAAAAAAAAAAAAAATCACCCAATGGTTAGATGTATACATTTGTCTGAACATTGAATGTGATTCAAGTTTGAGTAAGATTTTCTGAACCAACTTTTTAATATCGCTCTTATTTTATTATATGTAAGTACTAGACAAAAGCAGTTGTTTCGTTTTGGTTGAGAAAACTGCGTCTATGTTATATGGTATCTCAAAAAAACTAATTTTACATTTATTTGCAATTTTAGCATATATTTGAATATTTTACGAGCTATCGTAAGATGCTAAAAATATGCGTCTCTAATGATGATGTTGTTTACATTATTACTATCAATACAGGTCGATCATCGATACGGTGAGTGAACGATGAATTGTAATCAGATTACCTTCTGAGCGTAGAAAACGCCCAGGGCAGTGTTAGACTTCGTCATGGCAGGTTCCGAGTGGGCGAAGACGTCTCTGATGGTGTTTTCAAGATGCACACATGTATTTTTAATAATAATAATAAAATTTTCCGTTTATTATTAAAGTCTGGACATTCCCAAAGGATGTGATCAGGATCTTGAATCATATTCCCACTTTTTGAGTAGGACTACTTACTAACTAGCCAAATTGTTCAAGACGATACTGATCTGTCGGCCCGTAGAACATGCCAACTTAATTGTAATCTAAGGAAAATTATAAGGCTTTCTAAATTTATTTAGTCTTATGGAAAGAGGATGGAATACAATACTTAAAGATTTACTTCTATCAATCTGTACACCGTAGTGCATGCAACCAAGTCATGCGAAATTAAACAAGATGTAACGCTACGGAATACACATCAAAGAAGAGTGTGAAGTCTTAGCGGGTGGTGGTGAATACAACGTGGAGTAACCTAGGAAATTAAAAAAAACCCATGCCATCGAACTTCTAAAAAATGCTGTTCGTACTGGGACTCGAACCCACGAACTCATTGCGCCATACTATCCAACTAATTATTATTTAATCGATCTCATTTTGGTCTTTCGAAAATATAATGTTCAAAAAAAGTTATATTTTAATATCATTATGAGCATATGGATTCCTAATGGAGTTTATGTCAACAGAAATGTTTCTACAAGAAATGCTTGTTACTCAGTTGCTCAACCTCTCTTTTTCCAAAGAGAGTAGGAATAGAATAAAAGGGCAAGGACAGGATTAGTGGTTGGCTAATCGCTCTCGATACGCCCCGTTCATATGATAGGATGGGTGGGAGGGGGGAATTCAAGACATCACATACATCCATACCTTTGAACAGAAATTCATAAATCGATTGAAAAATCAATTTATAAAACTGCCTGTACCGGGATTCGAACCCGTGCCCTCCGTAGCGGTAGCCAATGATGTTGACCACTCGACCAGACAGGCGGCACATTATATATACATCTGTTAGTAAAAACACAATATTCCTTTGTACTTCATTCCACTTTATTTAATATGTCAGGACCGGTTTCGCTCATTACGAGCATCGTCAACTGATAAGAAATACAATTTAACAATGCTATTTATACAAAAATGAACAGTTATAAACAACAATTGGCATTGAAAAGAAAATACCAATTAAATTATAATTATGTTTGTAATTACTTTCAATCCCCATTCTAAATTTATTAATCTGAGATGACTTTTTAATTATATGTTAGATGTGTTAAACATTTTAATTTTGTGCTATTTAAGAATCACTTTTAATGTAATTGGTATTTTCTTTTCAATGCCAATTGTTGTTTATAACTGTTCATTTTTGTATAAATAGCATTGTTAAATTGTATTTCTTATCATTTGACGATGCTCGTAATGAGCGAAACCGGTCCTGACATATTAAATAAAGTGGAATGAAGTACAAAGGAATATTGTGTTTTTATTAATATAATGCCTTTCCACCAAGTATTGACAGTGAACACCCTAAAAGTGATATATACATTTGTGTTTATCATGTTTACTTCTTTGTGATGCAGCAAATTCGGTTGAAAAAATGTTTAATTTTAATATATTGTAGATGTTTTTTTTTTAAATAAATACAAAACATTTCAACGTTTTTCATTTCTACGAGAACGCGTACTTTTGGCAGAACAAAATCGTCTCTAGTAGTACTCAGAGGACTGTTGAGTGGCTTCATCTTTTTTCGATTGATGTAACAACTATATTTTTGACATTTTTCAAAAATGTTACAAATCTTTTATATCAATTTCTTGAATATTACATTTTCTTCGAAGAGACCTCCTGAAACACATTACAACGCATTTTTCCCTAAGGCATATGAGCTGTCTATAATCAAGCACATTTTACGTGGGTTATGATTCAACGTCTCTGAGATAAGAGAGCGTGCAAGACAGCGTCCCGTCACGTCAGTGGTTATGGAGAGACGTTGGAACTGGCTGGGTCACGTGCTGCGGATGCCTCCGGAAAGCCTCAATCCTGCCTGCCTTTTCTTTTGACCGGTGGGATTCCTGCGTCCCGGACGTCTGTCGGGTACTCTCCATATGATGTACTCGGCAGAACTGAGGGATGCTGGCATGTCATGGGAGGAAGCAAAGCAATTGGCGGGAGACAGGGAAACATGGAGATGCCGCGTGGCGGCCATATGCTCCACATAGGGAGCGAACATGGCCAAAGAAGAAGGAGAATGATTCAACGGAATTTTAACACATTTGTTTACCAAAAACCCACAGTTAGTTAATATTCGTTCGGATTCTTTGTGAATTTTTATTCCATAATTTCATGATTTTTTTTTTTTTATAACACGAAAAAAAATCTGGGAACAGAGCTAACGACCAAGATGATATTATTTTTCAATTCGAAGGGAAGAAATGTTACAAACAACCATGTTCGAGAGATTATTTTTTAGGCATTAATTTCTGGTGTTATCGCACAGCGATTAGCGTTGTGGGCTTTCGTGCCGGACCTCACAGGTTTGAGTCCCAATGCGCACAGCATTTTTCGACTTATCGATTTCTGTTCGAAGGCATGGGTGTTTGTGATGTCTAAAAGTCACTTTCCACCCTTCTGATCCTTTAATAACTGGGCGATTAATTAATCACTATTCCTGTCTAATCCTTATTTTTATATCCCTAATACTCTCTTCGAAGAAGAGAAGTTGAGCGACTGAGTAACAAACAGTTCTCGTAGAATACTTAGGTTTTGTTTTTTTTCAGCTTTTATTGGACATTCAAACCTTATTAAATTTTGAAATAGTATCTGTAAATGGAGAATTAAAAAAAAAAAAACTTAATGTAATTATTGATTTATTTTATTTTGCTAACGTTTGATATTAACAAAAATAAATATTGCGTTTTTGGTAGAGATACGATTTTTTTATGAAAAAATAGAAGCTCCCTGCTTTATAAAGCAGGCTACTAGCTCCCTGTTTATTTTTTTTTATAAACAAACTTTATTAAAATATGATAATAAGGAATGTTCAACTCAACCGGGATAATTTTAAAATTCTTTTAAACAAGATTCTATCAATATAACGGGTTTTTGTGTATAAGCAATTTAATAATTTATCTTAATTAGAGGTGTCTCTGTAGACCAGCCATACTCAATCCCAGGGCCCAGTAAGCTCTTACCAAATCGTGGGTTTCAAATTCCTCGGTGAGCTAAAAAAAAAAGGAGTATATCATAAATATGTTGCGGCCCACGTAGAGAGGCAAATATCGGAATGCGGCCCGGAGGAAAAAAACGTTGAGTATGGCTGCTGTAGACTGTGTCACTTACCCTTAAACTATTTTGATCATTCGTTATTTTTTTCAAAGCAGCATCATCAGAGGGCAAGCTTATAGGATCAGAACCTTAAAAAATACTACCGAAGATGTATGGACAACTGTTTCGAAAGATAAAGTGTGTTCGCTCACAGTTTTCTTAGCCGAAACAATCTGTAGTCTATTTCACGCCTCTTGCTTCTGATTGATTTTTCCCTACTCCATTTTTCCACATAGGTTTTTTGCATTAACTCAGCTATTTTACATTTGCTAGTGATAAGAATACATTAAAGCTCTTTCATATAACAGTTAACTGCATTAACTTAGGGATTTTACTTTGAATATTCCAATGGTGAGCCAAACAGTACTAATAATTAAAATCGTACAGTGAAATCACCAAAGACAATAGAAGCTTGATTGTAAAATATGATAATAAGTTAACATTTTCTTATTTTTTTGTAAATTCCCAACAGACCAACATTGTTAAAAGTAATATTTACATAATTTTCAGTGCAATGTGTAGAGCATATATTTTTTTAAATTTTAGTCCACTTCCAATGTGAATACATATACAGCATAGGTTCCCAACCTTTTTCGGGTGGCGACCCCTTTTAATAATAGCAATGTGACCCGCGGCCCCGATGCAATTGAAAAAGGCATTTTTTTCAATAAGGTAATTTTAGTCGTTTTTTTTTAGCTCACCGAGGAATTTGAAATCTTTGATTTGGTATACTTTTTACCCAGACTATCTCCGAATGTCTTTTTTTTAACCCACCGAGGAATTTGATATCCTCGATTTGCTCTAATTTTTCCAAAGCTTATCTCCAGAAGTCGATTTTCGACTGTAGTTTTAGTTTTGTTGTTCAAATCCAAAATCGAAAAAAGGTGGCGACCCATAGGTTGGGAACCCGTGATATACAGAGATGGGCTGGAGGAGGCTTGGAATGGCTCACTCGATCCCTTTGTTAAATTTTACTTAGGCCGTCAAGCGCCTCATTAAATTAAAAACATATTAAGAAAAAACAATATTGTACTTTATTTATAAAGGTTATGACCGGTTTCGCTCATGGCGAGCATTGTCAACTGATAAGAAATATAATTTAACAGTGCTATTTATACAAAAACAAATTTAAATAAAAAGCTGTAAACAACAATTGACATTGAAAAGAATTTACAAATTACAGTATAAGTGACTCTATAATTACACAAAATAAAATGTTAAATTCCTTTAAAATTTCGCGACTCGAGTACTACAAGGTTCTATGTGAAAATTATTGACGAAACAGAAGTAAAAATGCGGCAGTCTTCCAAGTATCATTATTGGTACACATTATTATTTTTGTTTCATCAAAAATTTTCACTTAGAACCTTGTAATACTCGGGTCGCGATTTGTTAACCATCCTGGACAATTCAATAAATAATATCAGATGCAGATTAGCTTCAAATATATTTTAATATATTTTTAAAAAACTTATATTACTTCATATAAGTAAAATACTTTACTCACTGTCATATGTAAAATTGGATAGACCCTCCCTCCGTAGAAGGCTCTATTCTTCATCCCTTAAGACTGCTCTCACGTCTCACACTCGACTACTTGGCGATAATCCCGAGCACATTATTACGTGCACACATTTTTCTACGTGTTCAATTTAAAGAAAAAGTATATACCAGAATATGTATAGAATAGCACAAAGCAAAATGAAGATATCTCATTATTTGCTATGGGATACTATAGCTTAAGAGTATTTTAAAAATTGTTGACAATTTTTTAGGAATCTGACAAAATAGTAAAGTCCGATGTGATAGATAAAGAACTATCGATCTTATCTATTTATAATTGTATCTCATATACATTGTTCCTCTAAGCTGTGCGCGTGTGCGCGCACACATACATTACAACAAAGAGCACAAAAGTTACATCAGCTGTACCATCACCAGAACAAATTAATTAACATTAAATAGTGTTGTTAATTATTATTAAAAATCAACCTTTTCGTTTAGTCTAAATACCGTTATGTGGCGCACAAATCTTTTTATTTCTTGTCAAAGTTGCACAACCAATGTCTTTTACGCACACAACCTTCCGAAAATTAATGGGAACATTGCGTATATAACATAGATATGTATTTGATTTTGAATCGTTCAAATTATGTACACTCCCACAGTTTTTGTCACTAACGACCCGTGTTTCGCCTTTCGGCATCTTCAGGCGTTCAAGTGCACGGATGAACTTGAACTGACGCTTAGTAAATGAGTGTTTCGTGTTTATATAATAAATAAATGTATCACTGAGTCTAAAGCCATTGCTGGCGAAAAGGATAAGCTCATGGGAATGCCCAAAGATTTGAGTAGTGAGTGATTTTAAGAATTATATTTATTTGTTTTTCGGCAAAGGTTTTATGACTATATTTATATAGGGTATAGAAGTGGAGATCCCGGTAGGTTTAATATTTCATTTAAAATCGGAAGGCTATGCAGCTGGATAGATATGTATATTCATTCCAAACTGTTTATTATTATATTCTTTCTTACAATTCGAAATCATTTGTTTATTCGAATGTGTAAAGACTTTAAATGAGAAACTCAAAACAAATGGATCCGAATAAAATATTTTTATTTTTTTTTAAATCTTCTCTAAGATAATCATATTTTTATTCTATGCAGACGATATCACAGCTGGTATTTTCAGATTTCCATGATAAGGCTTTGAAAATTGTAGCATACCTTTTTTAATAAAAATCTACCTGCCTTTTCTATAGTAATTTCTAAAGGAAATTTCTTATAGTACTCCTACGCACTAGATATAGATCTCGAACCTTTATTATAAACTGCTTCATAAAAAAAATATTTATTACAGAAAATATATTTGATTCTCTGGTGTGTCATTTGTTGAGAAAACAGATTATAAGATTATATTAAGAAAATAATAATTAAAATTGTAATACGTAAGACGTTGAAATAATGCCAAAATATAATTAATAGTTAAAGATTTGCTAAATGCTATGTAAAACTATGTTACAGGTTGTTATTTTTTCTAAAAAAATAATATTAGTGTAGAAGTGGTAAGTTATATATTATATCGTCGTTATTTTTCTACATCTTTTCGCTCAACACGAGCATATAAAAAATCAGTTTTACTCGTGGCTAATGAAACCGGTTCTGATATTAATAGATAACTGTGAATCATTCAAAAGATGGGATTACAGGAAAGCAGTTGGGTACATGTAAACATATTTTCTCGCAACCAATCGATCAAAAACAACTCCCTGTTTATACATACATGTAAGAAAGAGGAGGTTGATGCAATCGTTGTGTTTTTCTACCATCTCTGCTTCTTGTGGACTTATAATGAAGTTTATCTCAGCAGTTTTTTATAGCGAATCCGCTCACTACTCGAATTAAGCAAAGATATGATTGAAAAAGAACTTGTAGTTAGCAAATCGCTCTCATTGCACCACGTTTTTTTTTCAATTGGATGGATGGGAGAGGGTATTAGGCATCAAAGACATCCACGTTTTCGAATAGAAATTCAAAAATTAACGTATTAAACTGTCTGTACGGGGATTCGAAACCGTGATCACCGCGACCAAAACTAACTTTGTTTACCACTCAACCATAGACATGGTGTTATTATTGACCAATCTTAATAATTATCGTCTTCGTCACAGTTTGATTTGGAAGTGCCCCCCTTATGTAAGTCTAACCCGATTGCGGTCTCCGGCGTAAACATCGTCTGAGCGCGAAACATTTTCCCGCCGAAATCATTTAACCTCGCCCACCCGCTCGCTTCCGGCTCACTCTAACTTGGCTCACTTTATCTGTACTTCCGGTCCAGCGGGTTAACAGCGGAGCTTAGCAGGCGCCGACCACCCGCGCCACCAAGCGCACGCAGGGCCCCCCGACTGTGATAAGGGAATTTCGTCAAGGGAGTGCGCTGTTTATAATGTGATGGATACAAACCGAAAATGGCTTATATATCATCCAATTTTTTTGTCGCTCTCAACGACCATCATACGAATTGCAATTTAAAATTATAAATATATTTTTTTTAATGATAAATGTTTGTTTTTTCACACATTTTTTTTAAGTACCAATACACATTAGCGTCAAAGTTCTTCGAGTATCCTTCATTGCTTAAAGTTGTATTACTTTACCGTCGTTGCAGACGGAAGTTCGTGATCGCTACAGAGGTAAGAAACCTCTAATGAAGCCAGTTCACGGTGACTCCATATGCATTAATTTACAATCACATTTTATATATTGCTCCTAATACTATATTCGTACATGTACACACAACTGCGCATGCATATGTACATATACACAAAGAAATCATCCAAGAAGTCATTTTCATGATGCTAGTTAGGGTCAAAAAACCTTTTCAGAAAATACGATTTTTATAAAAAAAAGTTATCAAATTTTAATTTTATACAAAAATTGAATGCAATAATGTATTTTACTAAATTAAAGACTTCTTTCAGCTTATACGCAGATAAAAATTATGAGATGTGTTTCTAATCATTTTTTTGAGGGATCGACAACAATTTTCTGGATTAGATTTGAATGTCCGATAGGACCATCATGGTTATTTCTACATAATGAAAACAAAATACTTCTTTCTATGGACATAATTTGAAAATTCTATTTTATTATCATATCGACTGTGGAAAGGAAAAAGGACGTAACCCATACATATCAAATTTTACAGGAGGCGCTAAAAACGTGTTTTAATGATTTTGTGATTATACACAACCTTGAAATGCACGGAGACTTCTAAACTGGTGTATAATTGACATAATCTAATATAAATTGAAGAAATTGTCTAGGAAAAACCTTTATTTCAGTCATTTTTCTTGGTTTTAATTTTTACATTTCAAACTTTAAAGCTAAATTTAAATAGTAATTCGGCATTTGCAGCTTGCATCCTTTTGATGGAACGTGTATCAAGTTTGATACATTGTGGTTATGGAAAAAAACCTGTTCTGAGAAAATTGTGGGTTACTTCCTTTTTCCTTGCCACAGTTATCAACTAGGGTATCTAATCCCGGGATTCTGTCCGATTCTGTGGTCCCGAAAACCCAAGATTGCGACAGTACCAATCCCGGAAAAAAAACTCCCACGCTGATAATTTTGGGAAAGACGCAAATTTCTGTGTTTTTGAAATTGACATAAAATTATTTGAACAATTCCATGATTTCCGCCGACCAAAAATTTTCTCAATCCCGAATCCCAATTTATACACGATTCTGTGAGTGTTCAATCTCAGTTACAACATCAAACAAAATCACCCGTTGTGGTATAGATGAGTAGAGCTTGCTCTACCGACAAGGTGAGTCTGGGTTCAATCTCCGGGAAGGTCAATGTCAAATTTAGATTTTTCAATTTAAATATGACACCTAAGACATCGTTGTTTTAGATGTCAATCAACTTCCAGTTTATCTCGAGTGACTTACAATACTAAAGTTCTCATCGAGTTTTTTCTCGTATGATCTTTCAACTTTAAAATATTTGGCGCATTGGCATTATAGCTGTAATGCCAATAATACCTTTTTTTAAATTTAAAAAATTAAAAAAACAAAAAGTGTTATCTTTCGTAACGTATTTATAAATAATGAATAAACTCTACGCCACTGGTCCCTTACTCTTGTTGGATTAGTTGGCACGCTCCTGGATTACTCTCGACAGACGATACAAGAGTTTACTGCGAGACCGGATCTGGTCTTAGTGATAGTAATAACTTGTTTCAGTTTTTATGGCCCATCTTGACTACCTACTGCGGATCAACGCTAAGAATCACTTTCGCTCTTCCACTTGAAGACTAAGATCAAATCAGGAAGTAAGTAATTATTTGCGATAATCTTCTCATTTTCTTTCAACTTATAAAATTGTGCATAGTAAAAATTATAAATAAAATACTGAAAGCAATTGTTCTCACTATCAATGGTCAATACTATGAAGCTTTCGTTTGTTTAACTTTTCCGGTTCTAAGACTCAAGAAATGCGACCCCAATACCCACATTTTCTTAAATATCTATTTTAATATAGGTGATACAATGTTTACAATTAAGGTTCTCTTATATTATAGTTTTTTAGACCTTTTGTAGTTTATATAAATACGCGACAACACGATAAGCGATCGTTCGTAAGATAGCTGGGCTAAACTCGTCAGTTGCAATTTTATACGTGTGCTGGGATGGCGTCTTTTTTACGCGCAACTTAAAATATGATTAGTTATTAAAAAAACATATTTTTTTATAAAAAAAAAATGTATGAGGAATGATGCAGAGAGATATTTTAAAGCCCTTAGACTATTTTTTTTTTGAAATTCATAAGTATTAGGCCAATAATGAGGAAACCACTGGGGCCCTAAACGACCCCCATCGGATGAGAAGTATTTTTCCAGTCTCCGAGCTGCAAGATTTAACAGTGGGAATAACATTTATCAATTTGAAACATTTGTGCAAATATTTGTCAATTTTTTTTAGTATTTCTACCCCAAAGATATTTTTGATGATTTGATTTTTCTTCGCTCACCTTTTATCCAATCCTAATAATATAATTAGTTTATTTATTGACTTGGCATTTACTTGGTAGAACTCCATTATAATATGGTAAAAATAATAACGTATTATGTTCTACAGTTTTTTTACATTTTTTTACCATGTCCGCTTCCAATATGGAGCATATGGACTCCTAATGTAGTTTATCTCAACAGAAATGTTTCTACGAAAACTGCTTGTTACTCAGTTGCTCAACCTCTCTTTTTCCAAAGAGATTAGGAATATACGGAACGGGCTAGGACAGGACTAGTGATTAGCTAATCGCTCTCGATACGCCCCGTTCATAGGATAGAATGGGTGGGAGGGGGGAATTCACGACATCACATACATCCATGCTTTTGAACAGAAATTCATAAATCGATTTAAAAATCAATTTATAAAACTGCCCGTAGTGGGATTCGAACCCGTGCCCTCCGTAGCGGTAGCCAACGACGTTGACCACTCGACCACACAGGCGGCAGTATTTCTACCCAAAAGATATTTTTGATGATTTGATTTTTCTTCGCTCACCTTTTATCCAATCCTAATAATATAATTTATTTATTTATTGACTTGGCATTTACTTGGTAAAACTCCATTATAATAGGGTAAAAATAACAACGTATTAAGTTTTACAGTTTTTTTATATTTTTTAGTTGATAGCTATTTCGGCTTTCGCCATCGTCAAAACTATGATTAAACTTACATATATATACTGGCTCCGAAGAGATACACAATGCATCCTGTTATTTACTCTGATATGAATGATACTAATCCCCTCAAATAAAAACACAGAAATTACCGTTAAGTAACACATTTTATAATTTGTTTGTTCATCGGTATCAATTTTGCTTTGTGATAAAACATTTTAAGCTTTTGAAAAACAATTCATAAAATGGTATTTCATAAAAAAACATAGATCCCCGTGTGGGCGTAATTCCATTAAAAATAAAAAAAAATGATATATGTGTTTAATTAATTATGTTATTCTATTTATAACGCGATAAATCGCGTTAAAACGTGAGACATCTTTTGCCCACTTGAGAAGTGTATGTATTTCAAACAGGATTTCCTTTGAAATTCAGCTTAATATCATTTCCAAAAAAAGTATTGATTTATTGTTCCTGAACACGATTTTGAAACATGTCAATAGTCACGTAATAAGCTTTCGATATTTCATATGCTTTTTTCATCATCCCCCAAACTTAGGAAATATCTAACCCTTTTGCGTTCAGTGTAAGAGGCTCTGTAACTATGTACACAGTATTATATAGCAAATAGAGGAAAATACTTATTACCACGCCGGCTCAAGAAGTGTGCTTCGGATAGAGTAAACATGAAATCCCTCCTTGGATTAAGAAGAGCGAATCTGTTTGCTAGACCAATCCTTAGAGATTAGTTTTAACTTTCGAGCCCGGGACGACGGCTGCCTCGCGTACAACTAAACTTGCTTCAGACGTTCACTTCAGGAATAATAATCTTTATGTAACCATTTATTGAAGGTTTTGCGTAGCTGGCTTAGAAAGCTTTCCGTAGGTATAAAAAAGCACACATTTGAAAAGCTACATCATTCTACGCATTTTGTTTCTTATTTTTTTATTAAAATGTGTAAAATGTCTGTTGCCTTTGATCATATTCGCTCCTAATGTATAGCGTATGGACAGCACGTGGAGCTTTTATGATTCTACATCTGGTTTCTTTTGCACCTTCAGTTGTACTGAGCACACCTTATTGATAAACTCGAAGGTCGTTCAAGATGCCGAAATCCCTTCAGTCAGAGAAACAGACAAGCAGAATTAAGGATTTTCGAAATCAGCAAGAGACCCAGCCAGTCCCAACTAGGTCATCCAATCTCGGACCCTTTTGTGATCCCAAGATTTCGGTGAAAATTTTTCTCGGTGATTTTGAAATCCTGAGATTTTTCAACAAAACCCAGGAATTAACGGAATTCTCAAAATATTTTTTTTAGCTCTCGCTCAACTTTCCGTTCAGCAAGAAAGCGTGTAAAAAAGTTGCAGAATTAATAGAAAATTTAATCGTGTTTTTTAAAAATATTTTTGTGCAGAAAATAAAGACTCCATAAGAATATTACTCAAAATATAATTCATAATACGTACTTTAACTATGGAAAAATAATATTTTTCATTGCTACTTGATTGTATACAGGGACTTTTGTAAGGGGCTGGACACTAAACGCTGTCATCGCTAGGAATGTCTTGATATGTATTTTTTGTTGAATCTAATGAAACCTTGTGTTTCTTATTAATGTTTTGTGTTGTCATTAGAAAATCCGTTTCTGTGTTTTTGTTCATGGGGATCGTGTAATAACAAATAATTCTTGTAAAAATATTTTATTCGTTCATTTTAGTGGACTGTGTAAAAAATGTCATACAGTATCTTATTTTCAGAAAATGACAGTATCGTTATGATCAGGGCTGTGGAGTCGGAGTTGTAGTCGGAGTCGTGAAAAATGATCGGCTCGATTTTTTTTTGAAAAATATATTAAATGATGTGTATTCAAACAAAATAGTCCAAAGTTTTGACATTACATGCTTGGGTGATTAAAGATGATCTGATGATATACATATATATAAGTTAAAATGAAAATATTGAAAATTTTGTCAGAGTCGGAGTAGTTTTTTATTTAAACCCTTTATCCCTGCAAAGGTTAATATATTAACCAGTCGCTTTAAGGTTTATTTTTTCAATGTCACCCATAGAAACTTCAACGTTAGTAGCTCGATACATTCTCGAGCACGTTCTTTGGTTAATTTATTGTTCCAAATTTTTTTTATAATTTTTTTTAGGCAATAAATATTTCAAAATAAAAATTCAAATTCCAAAATATTTTTTTTATCAAATTTGTTTTACGTAGGCAATACGTATTTTTAAATATAAAAGTTAAAATTCAAATTCCAAAATAAATTATTTACCCTATAAAGCATAGGTTCCCAACCTTTTTCGGGTGGCGACCCTTTTTTATAAAAGCCATGTGACTAGGGGACCCCCGAGGAATTTGAAATCCTCGATGTGCTATACTTTTCCCCCAGATTGTCTCCGAAACTCCTTCTGTTGTTCAAATCCAAAATCAAAAAAAGTTGGCGACCCCCCAGAAAACTCTTCGCGAACCCCAGTTTGGGAACCCGTGCTATAAAGGGTTAAAGCTGGAGTCGGAGTCGTCTTTTTTACACGACTCCACAGCCCTGGTTATGATATAGATTCGATGAGAATTTATAGAATTAACTAAAGATCAACTAGAGAAGAAAAAAACATAACTCACGCAAGACCTCAAATATTAAATTGGATAAAATCTGACATAAACCCAGGAACCATATGATTTGTAGTGAAAAGATCTAACTGTTAGACCACATCATCGTACTATTAACCCATAAACAACAGTGTTGTCATACGCACAAGCGTGATTCATTGTTCCAAACATTTAATCACAGTCTGGGCAATTAAAAGACCCTTTAAATATATTTTGCGGTAATTTAGAATGATTAATTTTTGCCCGGACTGACAAAAGTCACGTAAAACAGCTAGCTGAAAGTGTTGCCGTTTGATACGACACTCACACTTACGTATCATATAAAACCACATGTGTATTATAATAATATTCGTGCATATACACAGACGTATATGTATACGTTGGTATACATACACGGAAACACACACTATATTTTGTGAACAAATAGCAGGGCTATCTCAAAACAGTTTATTGTTAACCCTTTGTAACGGAATTAAAATATGTCAGTTCAAAGTACGAAACAAAATTAAATCATAAAATATAATATTATTTATCATAACTTGGGTATTCTACGGGTTGTGTTAAAAATTGTGAGCTTCCATTAGAAACGTTTTCAGACAATCTATCGTAAGGCTATTTACGAATGAACTAAAAAATGATTAACTTATAAATTCCAAAATGGACGATGGATTTCTTTCTTCGCAGTTGTGGATAAGATACAAAAACTAATAATAATTTTTATGTATCTATATCCGTTCTCAATGTGCAGCATATATGTAGTTGTATCTCAATAAAAGTTTTTTTACGAGAACTGTTTGTTAGTCCGTCGCTAAGCCTCACTTTTTCAAAGAGAGAAGTAGAGATAGAAGGATAAGGACAGAACTATTGGTTAACTAATCGCTCTCGCTACGCCTAGCAATTGAATTATGAGAAGAGTGGGAGGGAAATTAAGACATCACAGACACCCATGCTTTTAAACAGAAATTTATCTAGAAAATGCTGTTCGCACTGGGACTTGAACCTGTGAGATCCGGCACGGAAACGCCTGCGCCATAGGACCCGACAATACTTACTCAAATTAATTACTTATATAAAAAATGGTAAACCCCAAATGAAATTATATTAATAAGCCGTGGCACAGTGGTCAACGTCATTGATTTCAATGCCAAACTTCACTGGTTCGAATCCCAGTACAAACAGCATTGATCTAGTTGGTTAAAGCTTGTTCTACTGAGTAAGTGGGTCTGGGCTCAACTTCCGGTAAGGTCAATGTCAAATTTAAATTTGAAGCCTAAGACGTGGCCGTGGGTGTTTGTGGTGTCAATTTACCTCGGGTTGATCTCGAGTGACTTACAATAAATTCTCATCAATTTTTCCTCGTATGATCTTTCAACTTTGAATTTTTGGCGCACTGGCATTAGCTGTAATGCCGAATATTTTTTCAAAATAACAAAAAAATCATTTTAAAAAATTTGTTCGAAATTCTCTGGTTGACAGAACTTGGTCCTGCCACTAATAAATGATTGTGGAAAAGGTACAAAAGTATGTTTTAATATTTTTCAATGGAATGCCATTCCACCAAGTATGTATTGACAGTGAACTCCTAAAAAGCGATAAATGAATTTTGAACATTGAAACACTGAATAACAAATCTCCATCTGGAGATTTGAATAAATTCAACGAAAAAAACACGCAACGATATATAAAACATACGTTTTATAAACGAGTATAAATAAATTATTTTTTTTTTTTTTTTTTTTTTTTATTTATTGATTTGGCATTTACTTGGTAGAACTCCATTTTAATAGGGTAAAATATCAAGGTATTTCAGTTCTACAGTTTTTAAAAAGTTAAAGGTTGATAGCTATTTCGGCTTACGCCATCGTCAGAACTATCCAGAGTATAAATAAATTATTTATTTTTAATTGTTTAGAATACTGCGCAGTGCTGAAAGGTTAAAAGCCAAAAACGCTTGCTACATAAATACATTCAAGTATACAAATATACCTGATCATAAATTAAAGCAGTGTTATCTTGCTGCATCAGATTGTTTGCTGTACTGGATCCGAGGGTATGTCGTATGACTGCGAGACTGCGGCACCAGTTGCCTGTAAAGTTCACTGCTCTGCCGGTTGCACCAAGAAATTTTCGGTGATTAATCGTTGCTTAGGGTGTGTGTAACGTGTCTAGAATAGCTGCACTTTGCGAAAGGGTTAAAATTATGATACCCCATACAATTGATAGAAAACAATTTAATCAATGGCTTTTCTCATTCGTACAAAATTTCTTTTTATCAAATTTAATAAAAATATTTTTATTTTAGCAGTGCTTTTTTTACTAGTGTACACAAAATCAATATATGTAGTTCTACAACAAATTGCCGACGTCGGAACTGGCTGTCTAATTAAGGCCTACAAGTAAAAAGAATCGTTCTAAAGATCTAGTACTCTCTTTTGGGGTCGTGGCACAGTGTTTAACGTCGTCGACTTCTGTGACGGATCTCATAGGTTCAAGTCATTGCACGAACAACATTTATTTCAATCGATTTCCGTTTTTAAGGCGTGGGTGTTTGTGGTCACTAAATAATCTTTCGTATCTGTCAATTCTAACCATAGTAAAAGCGATTGGCCAACCACTAGTTCTGTCCTAGCCTAATCCTTTCTATCCAAACTATCTAAATAACAAATAACAAACTTTTAGGTTGTTCACTGTCAATACTTGGTGGAAAGGCCATTATGTTAATAAAAAACACAATATTCTTTTGTACTTTATTTTTAAAAGTTCATGACCGGTTTTACTCATGGCGAGTATTGTCAACTGAAATAAAGTACAAAGGAATATTGTGTTTTTCATTAAAATAACAAACTAATGATAAATTGTATTGTATTTCTAATGTGAGATTTATTTATTAAATTATTTATCATGTTAACTTAATAAAATGTATAATTATTCGACGATTAAACTACTTCTTGCTTGCGTTACATACCTGTAGGTGTAATATTAATTGGATATATCATTTAATAAGTTAATGTTTTAAATTACTATTTTTTACAAGAACAAGCAATTATTGTCTGATATAAGAAATAAATTGTTTTTGACAATGTAGAAATGTAGAAATAATCAAAAATATCGAATTCAATAGGAATGCATCGGCAGGTTGTGCCACAATTTTTGAGCAGCATCCTAAAGGAACAATCGAAATGAAACGTTAAATTTTAATACTAAAATAAATCTCTTTTATTAAATATATATCTGAAACAATGCGCGCTAAAAGCTATACATTTAATGGGACCAAATTTTTATATTTATTTTCTTTGACGAGCGATAAATTATTGTTATTATATCATATTACTTTTTACACAGAAACTTTAATAACAGATAGGACATTAATTACTTTCATTATTCATCACTAGAAGTGCTTGATCAACGCGCGGCCGCGTAGCAGTTGGCACCCGCACACTCTTCCGGGTTGGTGCGCACTAAAATACAGTTATTTAATTAATCACCGCGCAGCTAACCTCTTGTCTTAGAGGGAACATTGGTCTTGACGCATCTAATGCATTAAGAACTAATGAAGCCTTTTTTGTTATTACTG
Source organism: Himalopsyche anomala (assembly GCA_031772345.1). Classification (NCBI taxonomy): domain Eukaryota; kingdom Metazoa; phylum Arthropoda; class Insecta; order Trichoptera; family Rhyacophilidae; genus Himalopsyche; species Himalopsyche anomala. Next base: position 22,470,240 of record CM062836.1, on the reverse strand, counting down.
TCTTGTGTTGTTGAATTTCTTGTTATTATGAAATCAGTTTTTTGTTGCTGCAAATCGTATTAAAACAAATAATTTGCTTAAAAATATATTATATTTTTTTAAGTGGACTGAGTTATTTAAAATCGTGTAAAAAAAGTGTATATCAAAATCATGTTTCTTTCAAAGTTGTAAAATATTGTATTATCATGAATGAGGCCATTTTACAATTTATGCTACTGAACTACCCTTTTGGTAAATTACCTTTCCAGGTTTTGGCAACCTTTTCAACAATGTTTAGATAACATTGTCGATTCTAGATGCTTTCTGTCACTTCATTGAACATTTTATATATCACATAGCCGTTCGCTGTTGCTCCACTTACTTACTTCTATTTCATCGACGAGAGAATTCATTTTGAATTATTTTGCTTCAGTTAACACTTTTAAGGGCTTCATTTTAGGGGATGTTTATAGCGTTGTACGAGAGAATAAATTTGAGAATAATATTTATTTTATGTGTCAAAGCATTTTTGACACTTTTCTATTTTTAAAATAAGTTAATCGGTGGCCACTTAGGCTTCCATAGCGGATCTCACAGATTCGAGTCCCAGTACGAACAGTATCTTCGTCAATCGACTTAACGATTTATGTTCAAATGGATTAGTGTTTGTGATATCTTATAAAAATCCTCCCACTCTTCCATTCCTAAAATTAATAAAGGAAAACGAGAGTGATTATTAAATCACTTGTCTTGTCCTAGATATATCCTTCATTTTTTTAATCCATGTTCTATCCCAATGTGAAGCATATGGCCTCCTCATGGAAATATCTTAACAGAAGTAGAACTGTTCGTTTCTCAGTCGCTCAACCTCACTTTTTTTTCAAAGTGAGTGGTAGACAAAGATGGATAAGGCTGGAACAGGACTAGTGGTTGACTAATCGCTATTGCTACACCCAGTTATTAAAAGATCAGAAGGATGGAAGGAGAGGAACTAATGTGAATTGACATCACAAACTTCCAGTCTTCGATCACAACTTTGAGTTTAATAATTCTCAAATTCACTGTGATCTCACCAGGAATCGAACACAGACCTGCGTGATCGGTAGAGTAATCTCTAACCAACTGAGCCACAGCAGGCGACAGGCCTTCTAGAGGTATAATTTAAGATACTAGTACAAGTATTGTAGTCAACGTCGTTGTCTACCGTGACCTATACCACGGATTCAAGTCCCAGTATAAATAGCATGTTTTTCAATCGATTTGTCGACTTTTGTTCAAAGACATACGTGTTCGTAGTGTCTAAAAATTACTCCATCTTTCACATTCTCAAAATACAGGATGTAGCGAAAGTGATTAGCTTATCACTGAGAAGATACTTTGAACAACTGAGTAACTTGAGCGGACAGGTAGTATAGCTCATATACTTAACGCATACAGTTACAAATAAATTGTGTGTAAAGATTTGCGTCTGTATTATCCAATATGATTGGAACTGTTATAATATCCAGAATAATAAGTTCATTCATAAAGCGCGCCAAAACAAATGTCCGACAACGTCAAACTCCATTTAGAACGTGATTGTGTGGGGATCTGCGGGTGACAAGGGTCGATAACAAGGCTCAACCCTTCCTCGAACAGTGACGGCCAAAAGCGCAATGTCACCCATCACCAATTGCCGTTTCGCTAGCCTGTCAATAGGTTGCCGCGATGCCAGTTGCGTGTTGCGTGCAAGGGTTTATCTTGGCAATTTCATGATTGTAATTTGTATGTATATAAATATTTTGACACTGAGAATCTTTGCAGAAACTAGGGTAAAAATATCAACGTATTTCAGTTCTACAGTTTTTTTATCGTCAGAAATATGCTTAAACGTAAATTTTGCTCAGCTATATATACTGGCTACGAAGAGATACATAATGCATCATATTATTCACTCTAACATACTAATTCAAATTATAATTACAAAATTGCACTTTTTAAATGTGATTTTAGTGTTTCAAAGAACGATAAGCAATTTGGGGTTTTTAAAACATTAATGATATTCAAAAAATAAAATACTCATTTGTACTAATTCCCACTATTCAATAAGATGAACCTGGTTTCGCTCATGACAGGCATAAATCTTAATAATGCTCTTCATGAGTGAAACTAGGAAACTAAATAAAAATGGGGATTAGTAAAAATAATTATTATATTTTTTTTTAAATAATCTTGATCATACTAATCTAGTTTCATTCAAAATTTTTTACTCAATCATCAATTATCAATTCAAAAATTTGCTACTATCTTTAGAAAAAAAAGTTTACCTTAATACAGCGATTTCCAACCTGGTGGGCGCGCCTCCCTGGGGAGGCGTGGACTATTGCAAAGGGAGGCGCGAACAGTCCAAAATATGTATTTACACTTGAAAGTGTCTTTATTACTATATAAAATAAATGATGGGGAGGCGCGAAGATATTGTTTTCTTTAAAAGGAGGCGTAGTAACATAAAGGTTCAAAACCACTGCCTTAATGCTTAAAAAATATTGAAAAAATCGTATTACTGTAATTTTTAAATTAGATTAACTGCTTATTGTTGATGACTTTATTGTTAAATTATTATTAGAATATGTACTTTAATTAATGTACTTAAAGATTATAATTAATGAGATATTGTCTTTGGTATGATACAATCAAAAAAGTATATTTTCCTATTAATATGATTATAATCTTGATGGTTTTACATATCTTAAAGTTATTTTATCAACAACGTTAGATTGGCTCACAATAAGCGGTGACTGCAGCAGTTCTACGGCGTAGATGAGTCCGCAGGCGTAGACAAAGGTCTACAACAGTTTATATTCATATCGTAGGTGGTGTATTGAATGAGCCGAGATGTCTAAATGACATTTGTAAGCGACCAGTTTTTACAAAACATTATTGAATTATTTGACACGGATAAATCATCAAAATATCATTTAAGGACTCGAAATTTTTTACCAGAAATATGACTAAATTCTCTATAAATAAATATTAAATTGCGTCATATTTACTGCCATTGTGATTAAAGTATTTACCTTTCAGATAATTTTTAATAATTTTACAGTAAAATGAAATAAAAATATTCAACGGAAAATAGTTTTCTGTGTACAAGTACGATGATGAATTGTTTTTTATTTGGAAGCTGCTTTGAGATAGTATTTATTTTTAAGTAATATAATAATAATTAAATTGTATGGCTTTTTACTATTTTTCCAAATAACGCTATATCAGAAAACTTTACTTTAAAATGACTGGAAAAAAAATCAAATATAATTACTGCCCGTACTGTGATTCGAACCTGTGACCTCCGTTACCGAAGCCAACGACTTTAACCACTCGAACACGCAGCTGGCAAGCTTTATAAAACTGTTCAAAGGTGAGCAATTAGCTTACCACTAGTCCTGTCCTAGTTTTATTCTTATATCCCTACTCTAATTAAAAAAGACGTTGAGGAACTGAGTAACACACAGTTCTCGTAGAAACATTTATGTTGAGATAAGCTCCATTTAGACTCTATAATATGCTCAACATTGAGAGCGGATATAGTAAAAAAATATATTATTATGAATATAACCTGAAGGCTCAATTTTTTATTTATATTTTTGCATATATTTAAAGTTTAAAAACATGCTTATTGTTTGAATCTTATGTAAACACACATAAATAAAAACAAAATAAAAAAGGTTATGGAACTATTCATCATTTATCTATGCTCAATGTATCTTTTTTAACCCGTAACACGCCATCCTAAAAATCACGTTCCCTGCCATGATGACATCTCAGTTTCACTGTTTATTGACAGTATTTAAACCTATGTTAGCAGCTAAAAATTATGTTAAAAATGTATATATGCTATAATACCTAAAATGATAAATATTAATATTTACTGACAATATTAAGAGAAATATTGAATGACTTAATGGCTCAACTATTTATGATTGCATCATGGGCGTGGAAGTGTTAAACCTTGTGTACAAATTTTTTTTTTGTGTAAATATTTTTTAACTGCTTAGAATGTTGTGTAATAAAAATTTTCCATAAAATTACTGTTAAAAAAAGAATCATCATTACCAGAAAGCTTCATTTTATTTAAAACTAATTAAAATTTAAAACCATGCTTATATAATACAAAATGAATTTTTCATAATTTTTAAACTGTTTTATTCGGTTGTTCCTATAACTTGTCTTTGGTGGAAAAATAAGTTCTGATGTAAATGCTTATTTGATGTACAACTCTTTCTATCTACATGCCTCAAGTTGCATTCAAGCCATTGTGGTCGTATAAGCTACGAATATATCGTAGAGCCGTAGAGGCACGATATCAGGGCAAGGGTTAGGGGTGTAATTAGTTTTAAAGCCTAGCATTGTTTGTTGGGATGGCTGATAACAGAGATGGTGCAAGGGGTGAGGCCATTGTAACGAGACGCGCTTTGAAAATGTCTCTTTGGTTCGTATCTCCAGCTCAAACTATTTAGTTATCATACAAATGTCATATTTATACATAGAAAATAACTTTGGTATAATATTATTTCTGGTTGGTCAGGTTGGTTTTGTTGACGAGTGTCAGGTCACTTATAATTTACTTTTACGGAGTTGTGTGGTCATAGGCAAAAAGACAGTCATTTATCGATCGAAATAAAACTTAACTCACACTGTCCTGGTGGTGACAGTTATCAAGATTCAGAGCATATTCTTTAGGATTATCCGTTTATGTCCATAGAAAGAGGTATCCTTTTCTCATTATGAAGAAATAACCATGATGGTTCTATCGGGCATCCAGATCTAGCTTCGTCTCCAGAAAATAACTGTAACTTCAAAAAATTTGCCACTTCTTTTGAAGGAAAAGATTATCTTCCCTCCCCTTTACCATTTAATCCTTAATCACATCTGTTTCAAAATCAAATGTTGTTTTACTACTGCCATAAATTATCATTATTGCTTATTAATACCTTATTACTTTATTACTTATAGTTATACCAATTCTATTTAATTGACCTTTATAATACCCATGTATTTTTAATTATTATTTATTGTTGCCTATCAAATTGTTATAAAAATGTATTTTAACTGTATCATTGAGGAGATATTATCTTCGGTGTGATGCAGAAAGGAAAAAAGCTTATCGAATAAAAAAAGTCATTTATCGATATTCTGTTGAATTATGGATATGTTGTTAATGATGAAATCAAATAAATGCATTTTTCTTAAAGCCAAATGTACTAAAGATAACGATCTGCTTAGTAAATTTCAATTCAGATAAGTGTTTTTGATTTTTTTTTAGATTTTAACAATGTTGCTGCATATTTTAAACAAAAATGTATTATTTTAATTGTGAGAATTTTTAATAAAATAAATATTTAACATTTAATTTGATGCCAAACATTTTTTTTAAATTAGAAGATTAAATGAGATAAAAATCTACGATTTTTAAAATATTCGAGATAAACTCGAAACGATATTACAAACACGCTCAAATTTAAATAGAAATAACCAAAATTTAACATTTACCTTACTGAAACATGAACCTAAAATAGCTTGATTGTTTGAGCAAAGTTATTATATACTAAGTCACAGAAGAATTATTTAAAATAAAAAAACGTATACGTTATCAGTATCAAAAAAAACTTTATCAAAAATTACTGTTTTTATTTTCCAAAAAAAATGCTAGCAGAACGTGGTTTCGATCCACGGACCTCTGGGTTATGGGCCCAGCACGCTTCCGCTGCGCCACTCTGCTGATGTTTTATAGTGCCGAAATACGAAATTACTAATCAGTTGTAATTTTTTCCCGTGTTTCCTTAACAAAGTGCTTTTTATCAAATAAATTTTACTATAACAATTTCTTCAATTTTGGTAAACTGTTATACTTATTTAAAACAGATAATATACCAATAGTGTGTTGATGATGCATATCCAATTAATTCTTTAGAAATCAAGATGTGTGGACATTTTTTAATGCATAACTACCAGACATTTACTGCATAAAATGCTTTGTTTATAGGTAGTAAACTATTTAAGAAATTCCTATAGCAAAAGACGTATATGCCATGTTTTTACAATCTCTTAATTTAGACATAGCTACAGAAGAGTTCATTCACCCTCTCGAGTGTAGTGATCCATTTATCTTCACTGATTCTCATAAACCTTAAACTTTCCAAAGTAATCAGACTTACTTATTCCATATTGTCACACCACTGCATACAGTCTCTACTCAAACTGTATGAGGTTAATTATGCAGGAAATTGAACATAACATTTAAAATATAATTAGGATTTTTATTGTATTAATTAAGCATTAATTAATTATTTTCGAACGGGTTTCCCGCCGAAGAAAACTCCACACAGCAATTATAGTATCTGTAATTATTTTGCAGACTATCACAAGGCCTATTCGTAAATTTTGAAATGATCTGACGATGTTTCTAAAAGAAGCAATGCTCGTGTCACATTTTGTAACACGACAAGTAATTCGAATAACTAAGTTATTTAATTTAATCAACATAATATTACACCTTAATACGTTGTATAGCAGTCTGTACATCCAACATTTAAGAATTCAGTAGGCAATGAAAGCAAAAATAGCATTTATAATTTTTAAAAATATATCGTTTTAAAGTCTAGAGCATTTTCTCTTCTTCTTCGGGACCGAGTTAATAATCCTGAAATTCTCATGACTACTAACTTACATGCTCCCAATCCATTCTTACGTGGGCGAAACTATGACCAAAAGGTTTTGTTTCTAAAAACTTGTTCCTCGCGTAGGACGTATGGGTCGCCGGTTCCAAAGGCCGTTCGACTGATCAATTCATTGCCTAGAGAAGTGGACATTTTTAGTGAACTGTTTGTTAAGTTTTACTATTTTATTTCATGATTTTGTACATTGATTTTAATGTATTATGCAGTGTTTTTTTTCTCATTATATTTGTCAAGTGCATGGCGAATTGGCATCAGCTGTGAATTCATGTAATGTACTTTAAATTGTTAAGCAATAAATACAAAAATGAAAGATTTTATTACATTTATTTAAGTGAAACTTTATTTGAAAGTGAATTCACTTCGTAAATATTTTAACAAAGAACGAAACGCATAAATCTTTATATTGACAATCTTATTTCATGTAGTGTATTGGAATCAAATTTCCCCCTGTTTAAATATCTCACCCCTAATCTCCCAGTCACCCCTTATAATATATAGAAATGGTTAATAATCCAAACACTTGCATTTCGATGCTTTACATTCTCTCTCAGGCTTTGAACAGTCGTAGGGGCTTACTGATCTCAAAGCAATTCATATATACATACTCAATTTATTTATTTTCTTCTAAGCTGTAATATTTATGTGAAATAAATAATCTTTTATTCTTGTATTGTCGATGTTTATTATTTCATCGACGACGTTACGTACAAAACATTTTTCTTATATTAAGTAATATGTTTTCTATAAAAAACAATAATTAGATTTTTGTAACAATTTTATATTTTTACAAAATGTGTCATTTGTTCATATTAATCAGCCATCGTCATGTCATACAAAAAAAACTCAACTCTTTTTTTACACGAGAGATACGTTCCACAAAAAACCGTGTATAAAACACCGTAAAAAAGTGATAAAATGTATAGAAAAATTGATCATCAGAAAATAAAACTACTCATCGCTACTTGTTTAAATATGGGGACTTTCATGAGAGCTCTTGTATCAGTATAAATGTCTGACACATTTAATGTGTTAGTATCTAATATTAATTTTTGTTACTGTTTTAAGGAGCTGATTTTTTTTTATTGGGAAATGCGTTATCTGTGTTTATGTGTCTGAAAATTGATATTAGAACAAATAATTCGTGCTAAAATACAGTATTTGTTTTTTAGTGGACAGCGTAATTTTTAAATTGTGTAAAAAAGAGTTGATTGTACATGTATATTAAAAGATTTTTTAACTTACAATGAGATACTTGTTCAATATCTACGTATGCATTGTGAAGCATTTTTATTTATTTTTTAGTACAATTACTAAGTATTTTATTTAATCGATATGTTCAAAAAGTAACTTAGAAATCGAGTTAATTACACAAAAAAATAAAGTAAAATTGTGCACATAAAAACATTAATATTAGATACATGTAATGTTTATATTGCGATTGTATTAGTTATTATAAGTATCGACTGAGAATGCATAATGGTATTTCAATATCAAAGTATAATGTTTGATTGATTTGGCATTAACTTGGTAGAACTCCATTATAATACGGTAAAAATAGCAGTAAAACGTCAGTTTAATGTATCCTAATTTACGTTTAAAAAAACCCCAGATTGCTGATCGTTCTTCGAAGCACTAGAGTCATATTTATTAAGTGTAATATTATAATTGTAATTTAAAGATGTTACAGTGAATAACATGACACATTGTGTATCTCTTTGGAGACAGTATATATAGCTGAGAAAAATGTAAGTTTAATCATAGTTCTGATGGGGATAGCCAAAATAGCTATCAACGTATAAATATAAAATCTGTAGAACTAAATACGTTGCTATTTTTACCCTATTTCAAAATATAATCGTTCGTATTTTGTACACTTTTTAAAGTTTTGTCATCATCCGAGATTTAATTTTGGGCAATTATTTTAGATGAAACAATACACGATACGAATATGAACTCTCTTTTTTTTGACTACGTTTATTTTTAAACCACTTTTTAATTTTATGAGAGTCAAAGCGTTACCTGATTCAACACACTATGTATTTCTACGTCGGTTCCAAATCAGTTATTAAAACAACTTTATCTCCATTAGTCACCATAATTTGTTTATGGATTAATAAATCTAGAGTGAAATCACTATAATGTGACATTCTGTGGGCTTACTTCAGTGTCAATTAAAAGAAAGACTAAATCCGAACGGCTTTCAAAGCCAAAACAATTGCTTGGCATTGAAGGCTTCGAAGGCTTTCGTGGATGATGCTGATCCCCACGCAGAAGCGGTACTATACGACAACACACTACGACGTACACGTATCTAGAATTAGGAAAGTCACCCGAGTGAAGGAAATAACTTTCAGATTGTGAATCGTATTCGCTCCAGGGGAAATCGTTTTACTTGTATCCACTGTAGTGCAGGATAATTTTAACTAAAAAATATTCTTGCTTTTCGGATGTACTCATTATGTTTGTAAAAATTATACATAAATATATTTTCTGAGCTATTGTTTACCGTAATGTTTCGTTAGTCGATTCGATCAATTAATTGTATTTAGATTTATGTATGATTGGTTCTCTCGAGTCTCGAGTCTGAAGATACATAATGGTTACTTCTTCTTCTTTTCTGGTACTATTGGCGGTAAAATTTGATCGCTTTAATCGATTTCTTCCAATTTATTTATTTTTTCATATTTCTAACACGAATTCAAAAGTTTTATAAAGTTTTTCAATAACATGTTAGAGATGCTAAACATTATAATTGATTCGTCTGGTATCAAAAGCAGAACTATCCCATATATGTCGAAATTAAACTAATGCTCTCACATTATTCTGCTGGTTATAGTGTATGGCTAGAAATAAATATAGTACAAAAACGCAAAAGAAAATGATGCTTGGTATCATAAGCAGAACTCTCCACGAAGTTGGAAACAAAAGTAGAACAGTTTGGTAAATCAGAATTTCGACCAATCACAGAGTTACTTTAAGTGATGTCCGATACAAATTTTAAGTTTCACTTGTTGATAAGCTATATTTAAAATTGAGTTTAAATTGATAAAACTCAAAAATTCAACAATACGTTTTTCGTGTTTTTCTCCCAACTTCAACTACAACTCAATTTATATTATCTTAGGGTCACTTATGGATAATTTCTACTCTAAAATTCTTTTCAATGTAAATTGTTTATTACACCTTTTTATTTCAATTTGTTCTCGTATAAATAGCACTGTCAAATTGTATTCCTTATCAGTTGACAATGCTCGTCATGAGCGAAACTGTTACTGATCTTGAAAAATAAAAGTGGTAATTAATAACCAAAGAATACTGTGCTTTTTCTTAAGTTGATGTTTTGTTTGATGTTAACTCTTCATTAAAAGATAAAATATATTATTTATCACTGTATTATTTTATTACTGTGATCAGTTTTACTCTGCAAGTGAGCATTAGAAGCTTACACCGAGAAAGTAATTGAAAGCTCCCATATGTTTTATCCATATATCCGTACGCAACTGCGCCCCGCAGCAACTTTCGTATCGCTATATAGAATTAAACTGTTCGCCTTAGTGTAGTTACATTGTTGGTTTTAATAGCTACAGCTTTGAGACAAATCAATTCGTGAATAAACGTTCACATTCCTAGCAATAAACAAACATAGCTTCATATACGCCAGCAACGAAATTTTATTGCTTCGCAAATCAAATGCAGGCGTTTTAATTCTTAATTAACTTTCTAGAGCGAGTGATTTGGTAAATATTTCTAGCTATACAAAGAATGAACAGTGCATCAAAATGCAATATTAAAATAATTTCATGGTTTTACGAAGGAAATGCATTGCAATAAAATTTAATTTTCAGGCCACAGTTGAAACAAGTTTCGTGACAGCTAACGTTGAAAATAATAAAAAAAAACATTTTAAAAATCTACATCCCTGCCTGTCTCTTCTTCCAACCGGATGGATACCGGCGTCGTGGAAGGCCACTGATGACCATTCTCAGGATGTACTCGGTGGAGTTGCGGGACGCTGGGATGACCTGGGAAGAAGCAAGGAGACTGGCTGGAGATAGAGAGTCATGGAGGAACTTCGTGGTGACCATATGCTCCGTATAGGGAGCGGATATGGAATAATAATTTAAAAAAAAACATAGTTTGGCATTATCGTTTCACTTATATGAATCTTAAACGCAAATATCTTTTTACTAAGCACTTTTTACTTGCTCCTAAATCCTAACAATTTGCCATCTACAATGTTATCGATAGGAAATAGACCCAGAGCAGTCCTGCTCGACGACCCTCCATAGATCTTATGTCGTCTAAAACTTTCAATTTTAGAACGAACTTAGCATCACGAAAATGACTCTCTTTGTTTAAAAACAATTTGTGTACTGTTTGTGTGTATGTATGTATGCGCATGTGTGTTTACATGTACGGATATAGTATTGAGGAAGCATATGGAATGTGATTTGAAAAATAATGCATATGGAGCTCCCGTGAACTTCTTATCTCTGTAGTGATCGCGCCCTTCCGTCTGCAAACGACGGTAAGGGGATGCAATTTACAATTTTTCAAAATCTTTATCGATGAAGGAGACTGGAAGAACCGTGGTGCGTCCTGGTACTTGAAGCTCCATAAATTTGATATCCAAAAAAAAAATCGATAGGAAAAAAATAGTCTTCTCCTTATAACCTATTCGTGTCCCGAGCAGAGCTGCTCGGGACTGCTTTTAAACACACGAAAACAAATGTAAGTAGCTAAACCACCGCTTATGAAATAAATCACTTTTTTTTTTCGATCGCACATCACATCCGCTCTCATTTGTCCTACTAATATTTTTTTTTCTACGAGAGCTGCGTATTACTCCGTTTCTTCTCCTTTTTAAAATAGTAGTGACAGAATAATGGGACTAGAATAGGACTAGTAGTTAACTAATCGCTTTTGCTACATCCTGTTTATTTTCATAATGGAATTGTGCAAAAAGAGTTTTAGACATCACAAACACCCATGTTTTCGAAGAGAAATCTGTTGAAATAAATATTTCCACACTGGGACATGAACCCGCAAGATTCGACACGGAAACGTTGACCACTACGCTACGGACCCGACAAAAGGAAGTGAGGTCAAAAAAAATATTAGTATTGCTTTTACATCTTAAAGATTAGTAAAAAGTCAAATCTGACAATAGCAAGTAAATTGTGATTTTTTTACATTTGTTAAAATGTGAATGATTTTTTTTGCCAATAATCAAATACATCGCTAAAATTACAATATAGTTTTATTGAATCGAAATGGTGCTTGGTGCAAATACAATATTAAATTTGAATCGCTGAAATATTTTACCCTCCCAACCATTTTATCCCTAACGACTCGGGTTTCACCTTTTGGCATCTTCATACGTTGAATTGCATGATAAAATTCCACCATTCTTGAGAATGTGAATCTAAATGTTCCTGAATATTTTTTGAGAAATCGCGGACATAAATTGATTGTTTTCGCAAGGCGTAGAACCAGCCTGCAAATAGGGATGTCTCTGGCTAAAGCTTTAACGGTGTTTAACAGTGTTGCTTCTGATGTCGATTGTAGACATATTCCACGTAGACGTGGGTGAGTTCCGACGAATACTACTTTTTATATGGTAGGGTTCTTCAGTGCTTTCTCAGTTGACTTCCTTGCCATTTTTTTTACTGCTTTTAATATTAAATTTTAGTATTTTTTTTCTTCATTGTAAAAGTTTTAAATTTATAATTTGCCAACCTTTTTTTTTTACCATGTCCGCACCCAATGTGGAGCATATGGACTCCTAATGGAGTTTATCTCAACAGAAATGTTTCTACGAGAACTGCTTGTTACTCAGTTGCTCAACCTCTCTTTTTCCAAAGAGAGTAGGAATAGAAGGAAAGTGCAAGGACAGGACTAGTGGTTAGCTAATCGCTCTCGATACGCCCCGTTCATAGGATATGATGGATGGGAGGGGGGGATGGGGGGGATCAAGACATCACATACATCCATGCCTTTGAACGGAAATTCATAAATCGATTGAAAAATCAATTTATAAAAATGCCCGTACTGGGATTCGAACCCGTGCCCTTCGTAGCGGTAGCCAACGATGTTGACCACAATTTATATTTTGCCAACCTTATGCAATGTTAATTAAATAAATTAAATAAAATGTTAACTTCCAGCGGATAAACAGTAAAAGAGAATAAAATTGAATCTATGGATTATTTTACGTATCCTGATTGAATGTTACGTGTAAAAAAAACTATATTGTATAATATAACGGCTGAAAATAATTTCAAACCATTCAAAAAAGGAAACGAATATAAAATTTCCAATTTCGAACCGTATTATTATTTGCCGCTTGTATAGCTAGCGTTGGGGGAGCTAAACATTATTAATTGTATCGCAAAATTCGCTAAAACCCGCTGCATCAGTGGCGGAGGAGTTTCGGGTGGTGGGTGGGGTGAGTAGGCATAAAGTTGAGACGGAGTTTCGGGGCTCACGTCATATTTTTGACATTAATGCGTCGAGTTGTTTTCCCCACAGCTTCCTTATTTTTGTGTCCCGCACTGACATGTCGCAGACGCAGATGAAATGTGCCAACGTGGATTTGTGAAGATATATGAATTTTCTTGAAACTTGTAAACAACATTCGATGAATATACACTCATTCCCCGTCTTGCGCGGTGATTTTTTTTACGCTGATTCACTTTACGCAGTCAGTAAAGTTGTAATTTGGAAACATTATGTTAATATCTTATAGTAGGGTAAAAATATCAAAGTATTTCAGTTTCTACAGTTTTTTTATTTGTTATACGTTGATAGCTATTTCGGCTTTCAGGATAGTTCTGACGATGGCAAAAGCCGAAATAGCTATCAAAGTATAACATATAAAAAAATGTAGAAACTGAAATACTTATAAATTTTTACCCTATTAAAATTTACCTTCTACCAAGTAAATGCCAAATCAATAAATTAATATCGAAATCCTTATGAACAGTATTTTAATAAAATAAAAATCAAACACTCATTCTTATTAATTTCACTTTTATATTATTTGAAATATTATGTTATGTTATGTATTTTTTTTCAAGACATCACATACATGATATTTTTGAACAGATATTCATAAATCGATTGAAAAATCAATTTATAAAACTGCCCCTACTGGGATTTGAACCCGTGCCCTCCGTAGCGGTAGCCAACGATGTTGACCACTAGACCACACAGGTGGCATGGATGTATGTGATGCCTTGAATTCTCCCTCCCACCTATCCTAACCCATAAGATAACGGGGCGTATCGAGAGCGATTAGCTAACCACTAGTCCTGTCTTAGCCCTTTCGTTATATTCCTACTCTCTTTGGAAAAAGAGAGGTTGAGCAACTGAGTAACAAGCAGTTCTCGTAGAAACACTTCCGTTGAGATAAACTCCATTAGGAGTCCATATGCTCCATATTGGGAGCGGACATGGTAAAAAAAAAAAAAAAAATATCCGTATCCACTCCGTGTTTTGAGCATATGGCCTTCTAAGGGAGGTATTTTAACATATGTTTTCTAAGAGAACTCTTTTTTACTCAGTTTCCCAACCTCTTTTTTACAAAGAGATTTGGGATAGAATGGTAGGACTATAAAAGGACTGTGCCACACATGTAATCTCTATCGAAAAGAATATTTACATAAACCAATTCATCATTATTTTATAGCATTCATTTAATGAAATAAGTAATTTGATAAAAACAATGAAAAAAAAATTCTTACTAAACTCTATTTGAGAAAATATAAATCACTTTTCATCACAAATCCTCATAAGTTTTAAAATGTCAGGTATTAAATTTAATCAAAACATATTGTCGTCTCATTTTTTAAGTATTTAAATAGACACCGTGAAACCTTAAAGATGTATTCAAATTTTCATTACAACATTTTTACTATCAAACACGATATACGGGCAATCAACTATGTATTTAAAAAAATCGAAATTTTAGATAATTGCAAACAACTGCAAAATCACAATTTCTCGAATTACAAAAAAAAAAATATGTTACTATGAATATTTGTTGCAAATGAAAAACAACACTCTTGAGACGCAAAATAATATCGACTGTGGAAAGGAAAAAGGACGTAACCCACACATAGAAAATTTTACAGGAGGCGCTAAAAACGTGTTTTGATGATTTTGTGACATATGCAAATTATGAATTATACACAACCTTGAAGTGCACGGATACTTCTTAACTGGTGTTTAATTGACATAACCTAATATTAATTAAAGAAATTGTCTCGGAAAAACCTTTATTTCAGTGTTTTTTCTTGGTTTTAATTTTTTACAAGGTCATCTTTTTCTAACTTAAAAGCTAAATTTAGATACTTATTCCGCATCTTCAGCTTCCATCCTTTTGATAGAATGTGTGTCAAGTTGTATACATTGTGATTATCGAAAATAAGCTGTTTTGGAAAATTGAGGGTTACGTTCTTTTTCCTTTACACAGTCGATATACTATTACTCTAAAAAAATACTGAACTACGGCGATTGGTTCTTTTTAACCAATTTATATTACCCATTTAAAAATGTGAACCAAGACACTGATAGTAAGTTTAACAGTGTAGTGATGCATTTAATTGTTTTGCCATACTCATCTATAAAATATTAAAAATTTACATTATGAGTTTTGATGCGGAGTTTCTTATATTTTATTTTTCTTTGAACGGTGACTTTTGATCATAGCCAATGTACGATTCAAATATTTTTGTATTAGGTAAGATTTCTAAGCATGCTATGTAATCCGAATGCTTAGTAAGACGCAAAAAACTAGAACTACTAGAGAGGCAATTCAAAAAAAACCGTTTTTTTCGAGGCATCGATTTTCTGCCAAATACACGTAACACGGTTGTTTACGAAGGGCTGTTCTTTTAAGGATATTCAGGGCCGGATGTTGATTTGGAATTAAGCGTAGCATACGCACTATTTATAATTTAATTATAATAACCAAAAATTAATAAAATACTCAATAAGGGTAAGAATGTGGCCAAACGATTTGACTTTGTTTGAATTGATTGCCTGACTGAAGTGCTGCTACAAAAAACGCATGGATCTTTTCTTGTATATTCTTGTATAAAATTTTATATTCTTACTAGCCGGTTCCCGGCAAGCGTTACAATTCCACTCAAAAAAAGAAAGTGTTTTTGTTTTAATTGTGTTAATTAAAGTTCATGTTTTCTTTTGCGCTCTGTTTGACGTTTGCTGCTAATTGTCTATGTTACGACACACGCGCCACTTACTATAACTTAATTGTACTATAACCTTCACCCAAGTGCAAGCGTACGTTGTCAAAATTAACTGTATGTCAGGCAAACAAACATTGATTTTTATATATAAGACCTACTGTAAGTTAATTTTACTATGCCTATAATCTTTCCGGACGTGCAAGCAAAATGTTTGTCAAAGTTTTATTACAATTGGATGACCGGTGTGGCAACGCGTAAATTACGAACAAACAAACATTCATTTTTGTATATTAGATTTATTCGTTTTAAGTCATGCAATTTATTCCGTATCTAATGCATTATTATTAATAAGATATTTTTTACTGATTTAATAGCAAATTTTCATGTTAGAATATTTCTATACAGTACAATTGTTCTTAGTAATGAAAAATTTACACTAGCCATAAACAGTGTTATTTTATTGATTGAGTTGGCATTTACTTGGTAGAACTCCATTGCAATAAGATAAACAATGTCAACGTATTTATTTCGACAATTTTTAATGTTATTTAATGACTATTATTTTATTTCTGTGAAATTTAATACTTTGTCATTGTAAATGTCAGAAACCATGTTCATGCGTATTTAATCAATTTACAGCAAAAATATTTTAATTACTCCAAATATTATTTTTAAACGAGATATGCAGTGAATCTCTTTACTAATATTATTTATACTCCACTATATCAGCTATTCTGTAGATATTTTTTGGCGCTTCTCAGTATTTTTCTTTAATTTTGGAAGCTAAAAGATTGCCAAAAAATGATCATCTTATACTCGTACAATTAAGCTTTGTATAATGAATCCATAAAAATCTTATTTAGAGATAATATTATAAAAAAAATAGCAGAACGTGGTTTCGATCCACGGACCTCTGGGTTATGGGCCCAGCACGCTTCCGCTGCGCCACTCTGCTGACGTAAAACTATTTGCAAAGTATAATATATTTGTTAAAACTATAAAAAGCCATAAGACTTTGAAAAAACATATGTTTTCAGACAGCACACAAACTTCACATCTTTAGCAAACATATTAAAATAAATTAGCATTGAAAATAAGAAGGATATACGATTATATGTCATATTTTTAGGGTGCAAAGAATTTTATATCACTTTGTTAAAATTTTAATTATGTTTGTAATTACCATCAGTCACCACTTAAAATTTATTAAGCTTTGATGATTTTTTAGTTATATGTTAGAGGTGTTTTAATTTTGTGTTATTATAGAGACACTTTATACGATAATTAGTAAATTCTTTTCAATTTCAATTATTGTTTACACCTTTTTATTTTCAAATTATTTTTGTATAAATAGCACTGTTTATATATTGTTCTTATCAGTTGACAATGCTCGCAATGAGCGAAACCGGTCCTGACCTTTTAAATAAAGTGTTATAAAGTACAAAGAAATATTTTTTTTATTAGTATAATGCCTTTCCACCAAGTATTGACAGTGAACACCCTAAAAGGGTGCAAAGCTCGTTGATCTAGAAACTACAAAACTACAAGAGATCTTAAATATATTACTCATAAGAAATATTGTATTTTACATTAAACTGTAAAAGTCTTTGATTTCAAATTAAATTAATTGAAGAAATTATAGTTGTAAGTACAGCTTAAAAAAAGTACAGTAAAACCCCCATTTACAATAAAATCGTAATTCGGGGTAGTGTTGTTGGGGGAGTGAATCTCATAAAAAATTAGGAATTTGGATTTTTCCGAAAAAAAATGGACGAAATATTTAGTTACTAAGTGATAAAATGCAAAGCGCGCCAAAATCCAACACATATATCCGGCTATACGTGTATAGCCTGGCACGTGTTGAATACACAGACGCTAGCCAACATTTGACTATATGCGGCGCACAGACGACCGTCTCGTATCAACGACAATGGAATGCGATAGTGCAATTGGGGGATTTGCGGAAAATATTTCAAGCCTGTTCGTAATTGGGGGTTCCACTGTAAATTACAATAAATTGACGTGTTTATTGGAAAATTTAAACAGAATATAAATTTAAGAGAAAGCTGAAAAGCAAAATTTTAAGTTTATAATCGGCGTTCTGAAAGGTAAGAACTTTGAACTTTCGCTTAGCTCTTTTAAGAGTGAAAAGCTGTTTAATTTAATTTTTATATTCCGACGTGTTTTTTTTCCATCATTTTTCCCGTTTATATATAACTCCTCAGTGCGCACCTATTCTCGCGGTATCGTTGAAAAAGAAAAGAAAGTTTCTGGATAGTTTCTACCTTGCATTAAAGGCAAAAAATATACCACGTAATATAAGAAATATCTTTTATGTTTTTCTCAAATACGGGCATTAAAATTGAAATCTGACAGAGCATAGTTTTTCTTCTTAAACGTTTTAAAAAGTTGTACGCGAGCAATTCAGCATATTCATGTAGTGAATTTTTCGTTCCTTCGCTTTGGTGTTCGTCACAAAAATAACATTTATTTTTTGTGTTTTTTTTAAAAATTGTAATGTTTTAACTGTAAGACGAATTCAGTGGTAATAGCATATATGACTACTAATATCTAATTACTGATACTAAGATCCGGACCGGTTTTTCTCATAGCGAGCATTGTCAAAACTGATAAGAAATAGAATTTATCAGTGCTATTTATACAAAAACAAATTGAAATAAAAAGGTGTAAAAAACAATTGGCACTGAAAAGAATTTATATTTATTTTTTTTAAATATTTTTCAAATATTTTGAAGTTGAAAGATCATACGAGATATACTCGATGAGAATTTTTGTAAGTCACATGAGATTAACTCAAGGAGAATTAACTTCACAAACACCCATGTCTTAGATCTCAAATTAAAATTGAAAAAATCCAATTTGAAATTGACATTACCGGGAATTGAACCCAGACCAACCTGATCGGTAGAGCAAGCTCTAACCAACTAGACTACAACGGGCGACTGTATGAATAAGTGACTCTAAACTAAAACAAATTAAAATGTTTAACATGTAATTACAAAGATCATCAAAGAGTAATAAATTTAAAGTGCTAACTAATGGTAATTTTTAATTTATACTGTAATTTTTAAATTCTTTTCAATGCCAATGGCTTATTACACCTTTTTATTTCATTTTATTTTTGTGTAAATAGCATTGTTAAATTATACTACTTGTACAGTTGACAATGTTCGCCATGAGAAAAACCGGTCCTGATCTTGGTAAATAAAAGTGAAAATAATAAAAAAAGGAATATTGTGTTTTTTTTAATAAAGGGCTAGTGATAAGATAATATTAACTTCAGTAACAAACACTTTTGAACTACACATAATCAAAGTAATTTATATTCGTAGATATTACTGTCTAACCTTCACAATTTCTTCATCACCACTCTCTAAGATAAAATAAACAAACAGGAAAATGTCTGACCAATCTCATTTCCCAGTGGCCGGGCAAAATAGAGGGGTGGACGCAGCCCTTAAGCAGGGGCGGGTGTGAAAGCAGGGGTCGAACTGACGCACGGCAACCGCGGACCGTGAGGAGCATTTATCTACTTGAATGGCGTTTCAATTAAGTTTTCAGGGCGCCCGTCCACCTACACCGCCCCTGTCCGCCAGGTCACTTAAATGTTTATTTTTTTTAGTAATAAACATAAAAAGATCAATAAAATGATATATTAACAAACGTGATGGTACCAAAACGTGTTAATTTATTAATTTGTATTAGGCAAGAGTTTGTCACATTTAATGTGTTCAATATCAATATATGGTGGAAAAGCATTAAATTAAGAAAAATACAATATTAATTTGCACTTATTTCCACTTGTATTTACTCAGATCAGGACCGGTTTTCTTAGTCAATTGCGATTAATCAAGAATTTGTATTTATTATTTGCTAATGTAACGGTGTAACATAAAAAATAAAATTTATTTGTGAATATAAATATAATGCTCATTCACCAAGAATTAACAATGATTAACACTTGATTTAAATTCCTTCCCACATTTCTGATCCTTATGATAATAACTAGGCGTAGCAAGAGAAATTATTTCAGTTCTGTCCTAGCCTTATCTTTCTATCCCTACTACTATTTCTGAAAAAGAGAGATTGAGCGACTGAATAATGAACAGTTCATGTAGAATACTTCTGCTGAGATACCTTCAGTAGAAGGCCACATGCTTCATATTGGGAGGGAACATGGATTTAAAAAAAAAACTACTAAACTGTCCTATAAGACAAATTGCCTTTAAAATAATTAAAATAATGATAATTATTTTAATCGTAATAAACAAAGGAAACAAATTAAATTTTCAGAATATTTAATAACAATTTTCGTTAGTAGGTTAGGTTAGGTTAGGTTTTTTATAAAACTTCATTTAAATTATGACCATTTAATATAAATTCTGACCAATGTTATTTAAATTCTGATCAGAAAAATACGAGCAATAAATAAATATCCCAACAAGGTAATAGAACCGTTGACAATATAACGGAAATATACATTCCTCTACACCAGGACAGGGCAAACTACTCCCCAGCTAGCTTTTTTCTGCGGCCTACTATGCGTTTAATAAGTTGTTTGTGCTTAAAGAACCAATTATTCTTTATATTAATTTTTTTTATAGTAAATAATTTAAATCTAAAAATAATATTTCATTAGACTTACATTTTGATTTTTTTTATGTAGTCCTTTAGTCGCAAAGTTTATCCAGACCTGCATAATTGTTGGTTATCATAATATAGTTATGGAATCTACTATTTGAACTTCAAATGAAAAACTAAATGTGACGTTTCAGGATTTAAACTCAGTACTGCTTGAACGTATATATTCGTACCCACAACAGCCATATCAAATACTTAAAATTTTCACTAGAGAAGTAATGTTTTTTTATCGTTTTACTTTGAAACGACTTTTCTTCTTTTTATTATAAATTTACGGTTTGAAATTAATTTTCGGAAATCAAATGTGATTTTCTTTCATTGTCATAACAGCAGAGTGGCGCAACGGAAGCGTGCTGGGCCCATAACCCAGAGGTCCGTGGATCGAAACCACGTTCTGCTAATCTCTTTTTTTTACACATTTTTTTACTTACTGCTTTATAATATATATTACAATGTTTTCTTTTTAACTACGAAACTTTACAATTAGTGTAGGTATTCTCGGAAACCTTCTATAACAAAATATCAAGTATTTTTACACCTTAAATATGTACTTTTGTTAATAAACTGTTGTTTTATCTGTTTTAAATAATAGAAATAATATTTTTGGCATAACACAATATTAATGATATATTTTATTATTGAATGGTGATTAGTTATTTGGAGCATACTTATTTATTATAATTTAGAGTTAATATTACTACACTATCTTTTGCAGTTTTTGTTATAATTAAGTCTCAGAAACTTGTTCTCAGTGAGTTGAAGTTTCGAGGGTTGATCTTTTTCTTTGCCACTTTTTCTAAGCGAACGTACGAATATAATAGAGATTTCAAAACAAGACAAACACTTTCGTGGTGTAAATATTTATTTTTATCAGCATTGATGTTTAATTATAATCACAAGATATTCTCACTAGTCAATGATGTATTTTGTCTACGTTTCGACAAACAAATAATACGATAAACTGTATTGAAATTCGTGTATAAAAATATTCCTTTACTCAAGTTCCACATAGTGCAAAACGCACAAACTCATTATCTTTCATTATTTTAATCTAATATATAAAAATGAATGTTTGTTTATTCGTATTTTATGCGTTGCCACACCACTCATCTGACTGCAATAAAACTGTAACTAACTTTTTGCTTGCACTTCCGGAAAGGTTATAGGCATAGTAAAATTAACTTACAGTAGGTCTTATATATAAAAAATATTGTTTGTATGTCTGCCATACCGTTCATTCTGACAACGTATGCTTACACTTGCGCGAAGGTTTTAGTACAATTAACGTAGGTGGTGCGTGTGACGTACTATAGACAATCGGCAGCAGACGTCAAACAGATATTAAAAGAAAACATAAAAATTCTACAATTTATTTGAAATTAAATCTCTTTTTAAATTATAATGTTATAATATTGTTGATGGATTCGGTAAAGAACATTTTTACTTACACTTTTTCTGTTTCAAACTTATTTTAAGGCATAAACACCACTGAATAGTAAATAATAAATAATAGTAAAGCTGACTATTAACAATTTGTCACCGTACTGACAGAAATTGGTAAGTAAAAAATTGACAGTTTTTAAAATACAGCAATTGAAAAAAGTAATCTTTTAAAACAGGTTCTAGAAATGATATGTCATGTTGCACAGATAATATCAAAATAAATATATCCCTATTTGTCACAAATAAAGTGAAATGTTAAAAAGCAGTGGCAATTACCTGTTTTAAGTTTGCATTAGTAATAATAACAGGTACGATACATGCACCAACTGAGTTATTCTAGAAAAAGAATCTCATTGTGTCCCTATATCATTTTTGTAAATTTTATCACTGTACCATTTTCTACCGTTACAATGGCAACATTTATTAATTTACGAAATAAACTTTTGTAGTTTATAACCACTGACTTAGCAGGCTTCGTGGAGTCGACCCTAAGACTCTATTTGACCCGTTAATTGCTGCCTGTCTATATCCCGGAAGTAGGTTTCGAAATGAACCACAAAACATGACCTTCCGCTTTGCTTCTTCGCTTTTTTGCTACTTCACTATTATGTGAAGAGTTTTCGTAGAAAAACAAATCATCAACTTGTACCGGGATAATTAATTATATTATTCTTTTGATTATATAGTTAAGTTTATCAGATCTCTGATTGAATATAGTAATAACTTAAAAATCAATATTTTGAGTCAAGTAAACAGAAACATTTTTCAAAAGTTCCATCTGCTAAATAAATGTTTTTAATGATTAAATAATATATGCTACCTGGTACATCACTAATTGAATTTTTAAGTAATATTTTTCTATTTTTTCAATAATTAATTTGCACATTTATAAAAAACGATCAGCAAATTGGTAAAAGCAATCAGGAGATTATATAAAAAGAAGTTTTTTTTAGATATCATATATTCGGTTTCAATTCTAAATTGTGTATTTACTTTCATTTTTATTTATAGTGTTAAGTTTGTTTAATATGTTTACATTGTATTATTTGTTCAAACTTCTTTTCTTGAACAATTATTGTATAATACTCTTTCAAGTACATAATATGTACATGTAAATCAACTATCACGTACGCGTTCAAAAGTATTCATGCTATATTTTTTTAATATGTGTACATGCATATTGCTAAAAGGAAAACACTATTAACCAGCTTAGGGAAAAAGGAGCTCGGAAAAAATCTTTTAGCACAAAAACAGTTGCGAAAACTGAAGAAAATTCGCAGCAGACATTTCCGTCTCACGGCTGTTGGGTTGGCAAGCCTGGACTTGACATTAATGCGAATTGATTTGGCGGGAATCGGATGGCAAGACCACGCTCCGCCATCTTGTTTAGTAGCCATTTTGTGGAAATAAAATTAAATCGACCATTTTGTCGGGGGTCTGAGAGTCTTGAAGGAATTTCGCTGGAGACTCTGAAACAAATGTCCCAATTTTGGTATCGTTTTTATTGTGAAAATGTAATTTCAATCAGAAACGAACTTTATTGAACACAAGACGGTCGTATTTCATCCAAATATCAGGCCATTTGTTTTCCTGTGAATTGTATATAAATATTTCATCATCAGCATCACACTAATTTTTAAATAAGTATTTTTTAAATAAAATTATGATGCAATATACAATAATGAATTTTATTTCTTGATATCCTAAATTGATATTTATAGAAGATTTTTTATTATTATTTTAGTATATTTTTTGAGCCGCCTGTGTGGTCGGGTGGTCAACGTCGTTGGCTTCGGTTACGGAGGTCACGGGTTCGAATCCCAATACGGACAGTTTTATAAATTAATTTTTCAATCGATTTATGAATTTATGTTCAAAGTCATGGATGTATGTGTTGTCTTGAAACCCCCCTCCCATTCTATCCTATGAATGGGGCGTATGGAGAGCAACTAGCTAACCACTAATTCTGTCTTAGCCCTACCCTTATATCTCTACTCTCTTTGGAAAAAGAGAGGTTGAGCAACTGAGTAACAAGCAGTTCTCGTAAAAACACTTCTGTTGAGATAAACTCCATTAGAAGTCCGTATGCTCCACATTGGGAGCGGACATGGTAAAAAATATTTATATATATATTTTTTACGCGTTTTTTTTAACACGGTATCTCGTGAAACGTATCTGCTGTGGAGTTCAATGTACGTTAATAAGCGTGCTTAGCCGATGTCAAAACACTATTGTCATTTATAAAAGTGTACCGTTATTAACGATTCCAATTAAATACCATATCAATTAGCAGGACAAGTTCTTACCTATCTACCTGTCGCTCAAGGCAGGGATACTTAATACCTTTCTCCGATCACTTAACTCGATGAAACACACAGTCGTAAGTGAGTTAGTGGGTGCTGCAACGTCAGACCTATTTAGTTTCATACTTCATAATAATTGAACGAAGAACTTCGCAAACTCCACGCTTTGAAATTTTGCAATACATTATACCACGACATTATTGGATGCGTGGTAAAATTACTCAGTTCCTGTTTTAATAAAATTAAGTTATTATTATATTTGAGAAATCGCTTATTTATTTATAATTAACTCTCGCGGCTCGGAGACTAGAAAAATACTTCTCTGCCGATGGGGGTCGTTTAGGAACCTCAGTGGTTTCTTCATTATTGGCTTTATTCTTATGAATTTCAAAAAAAAATAGTCTAAGGGCTTTAAAATATCTCTCTGCATCATTCCTCATACATTTTTTTATAAAAATCCGTGGTTTTTTAATAAATAATCATATTTTAAGTTGCGCGTAAAAAAGACGTCATCCCAGCACACATATGAAATTGCAACTGACGCGTTCAGCGCAGTTATCTTACAAACGATCGCTGATAAGCGGGCGCTTATCTCGTTATCGCATCGCGTATTTGTATAAACTACAAAAGGTCCAAAAAACTATGATATAAGAATATCTTAATTATAAACCCATATTAAAATAGATATTTAGGAAAATGTGGGTATTGGGGTCGCATTTCTTGAGCTTAGAACCGGAAAAGTTAATAAGTAGAAAGATTTTCTTTTTTGTCTTAATAAACCATACAAACCTTCAAACGTTTAACTTCCGTTTGAACTAGGTATTCTGTGTTGATACAACCCGAGGATAAATTCTCGGTAAATCGAACACTTGGTGAAAGACATTATATTAAGGGGTTATTGTAGTGTAGAGGCACGAATTTTGGGTGCTTTTTCGAGCTCTTTAAAAAATAAACAAAGGAAATTTTTAGTGTCCATTTTTTTACCATTCGTTTATTCATATTTTAAAAATATATAAAAAAAAATTAAAAAAAATCAAAACTAGAAAGGTATTGGCTTTAAAGAGAGGGGTTAAGTTTTTAAGTTTCAAATTTTTTAAAAATAGTAAAAATTATTTTTTTGACTTAAATCTGCTACGGGCTATAGAGAGATGTATATAGAAGGCTCACACAAAATTTAAAATAAATCCGTTTGGTAGAACTTGAGATATTATGTACGTCAGCTTGAAAAAAGTAGTTTCGAGAAAAACGTGTTTAAAGTTTTGAGTTTCGATCTTTTCCGGTCGGACCAGCTTAGTTGCTGTGTCACCAAAATCGCTGTAACTCGGTAAATAATTACAATTTTGAGAACATACTCTCAAATGTATAAACATTAGAAAAATATAAAAAATAAATAATCGATTTTTTCAAATTTCTACACTAGAAAAATACAATATTTCTTTTATTCCAATATTCCATGATTGAAACTGGTCATGATCTTGATAAATAAAAATTGGAAATAAGTACAAAGGAATATTGTGTTTTTCTTAACTTATAAACTGGTTAACTTTTTACGTATCGTATACCGTCGTTCGAAGTGGAAAATTGATTGCTGTCTTTGCCGAGTGCAGTTTAACAAAAAAATATATACGCTTGACGTCGACGAAGAAAATGGGTATCATTATACATGACTCAACTCGATAGCTTTGTCTCTATTCAAGTAGCATTATGAACAATATCTTGTAACGTTATTATTAAAGTAAACTGTTCATTTATTCATTCTTATAGCAATATTTTTTTAAAATAAAAACACTGAAAGTACTTTTTACATTTTCTACGTGATTGTGTTAACAAAGAATAAGAATGGATACATATCGACTGTGGAAAGGAAAAACGACGAAACCCACACATATCAAAATTTTACAGGAGCACAAAAAACGTATTTTGATGATTTTGGGCCATATGCAAATTATGAAATATACACAACCTCGAAGTGCACGGAAACTTCTAAACTGGTGTTAAATTGACATTATCTAATATTAATTAAAGAATTTGTCTGGGAAAAACCTTTATTTCAGTCTTTTTTCTTGGTTTTAACTTTTTACAAGATCATCCTTTTCAAATTTAAAAGCTAAATTTAGATACTTATTCGGCATTTGCAGCTTGCATCCTTTTGATAGAAGGTGTATTAGGTTAAATACATTGTGATTATCGAAAAAAGCCTGTTTTGAAAATACTGTGGGTTACGACCTTTTTTCTTTCCACAGTCGATATAGTTAAAAGACTTTTAACTACAATTATCTTTTTACCAGTTGTTGTTACAGTCCGCTCCCAATGTGGAGCATATGGCCTCCTAATAGAGGTATATTAACAAAAGTTTTTGTTTCTCAGTCGCTCAACCTTGCTTTTACAAAGGGAATATGAGTAGGATACCCCGGATTTCGGGATTGAACGCTCAAAATAAAATCGTGTTTAAATTGGGATTTGGGATTAAGAAAATTTTTGGTCGGCGATTTAGAAATCATGGGATTTTTCAAACAATTTCATGTCAATTTCAAATACCCAGGAATTTACGGATTTACAAAAAAATAACAACGCCGCGACATCTTTTATTTAGCTCTTCAGTGTTTTATTTTCTCAATCCCAAAATCCCGGGATTAGTACTTTCGCAACGCCGAGATTTCGGGATCACAGAATTGGACAAGATTCTGGAATTTGGGGAATAATTCGGCTTCGTATATCGTCGCAAAGCATACAATTTTGTATACTTTCATTTTCCAGGATTTTTTTTTCAAATTTCCGGGAAACCGGGACTCCGAGAAAGAAACCCTTACTGGTAGATTATCAAAACATATTCTTTCAAAGTATGGTAGATTCTATATATAATATATATAACAATTACTTATTTTTAATGCATGTACTACACACAGAGTATTACTTTTATAAAAAAATGTTTTAATCTAATCCAGAAGTGATTTATATACATATGTATGAAATATTTTTTTGTAAATACTCCAACAAAAAATTCTATGTATGTCAAATGTAAAGAGATATCCAAAGTAATAAAACTTTTTTCCCATAAAACTCGAGCGAGGAAATAGCCTCAAAGCTTGAAAAAAAAAGACTTTCTACATTTCAAACTTGGAACGCCGCGGGCTCAATTTCAAAATGGCGGCTATTCGTCAAACAATAAAATTATTAATGCAACCACCAAATGGAAGTATTTTTTGAATACGTTCGAAGGAATTTTTTGCCAAATCGGAAAAAAAGCTTGTCATGAATCAATACCGCTATTTAAGTGTTTGTTTTTAGAGTAGTTATGATGATTCAACGGTACTTTTGTTATCACAGCTGGAAGAAAATAATAATTAAAACTGTTGTTAATATTCTTTTCTTATTACAACGTTTTTTTCATTGAAATGAAGGAACATTATATTCGACCAGTAATATAATTATAAAACAACAATTAATTAATACTAATAATTCTTTTTAAAAAGCATTTTTTTTAATAAATTGTGGTAGTGTTTTAGGTATTTAAATTTATTATAATCTAATATATAAAAATGAATGTTTGTTTGTTTGTATTTTATGCGTTGCCACACCGCTCATTCGATTGCAATAAAACTTTGACAAACTTTTTGCTTGCACTTCCGGGAAGGTTATATGCATAGTAAAATTAACTTACAATAGGTTTTATACATAAAAATCAATGTCTGCCATACAATTCATTTTGACAATGTATACTTGCACTTGCGCGAAGATTACAACACAATTAACTTACGGCGCGTGTGTCGTACCATAGACAATCGGCAGCAATCGTCAAACAGACAGAAAAATATAACATGCACTTTAATAAACACAAAAACTTTCTTTCTTTGATTGGCATTGCAACGCTTTCTGGGAACCGGCTAGTATTTTATAATTTAATGTCTGAATCGATGAATAAAATATTTATTTACAGGCTTTGCTGAATTATGTTGTATTGTATAAATAAACATTAAATTTGTATTTTTTTTTTTTAATTATTTAATTATTAAATTCAAATAATAGTTAAGATGGTCTAATATAATGTAATGATGACGCATGGGTGTGGAGGGTCTTGAAAATATGAAAATATGACGTCATTAAATCAACGAAATAAAAAATATTGAAACCGTTTGTCATTTGTCTTTCCATTGATAAGTTTTTAATAAAGGTAACACCATTTAACATATTCATGCATTCAAATGCTCGGATAAACTCAAACTGTATATAAGAATAAAATTTGTTATCACGAATTTAAAAGCCAGTCAATCAGCAATGACTTTTAATTAACTAGGAAATTTATCACATAGAAAATTACAATGGGTGTTTGCCATCCTTTTTAATCGGTAGACATTTCCACGTAATGTTTTTTGAATATGCTTTTTAACAATAGTCACATATATTATAATTTTAAAAACCGACAGAAATTGTACAGATACAACCAGTGGTGAAGTGGGGCCAGGTCGGTGACCTGGCACCTGAAAATGAGCCAGAGCGCCGCCCTTACACCTTTTTGACATGTAACTTAATTTTCAAGTACATACATACATATATTCAAAATTTGTGATTTTAAAAATAAGTTTTCAGAAACCAACGTTCACTCTCGATCTGTGCATCAAGTGTCTTATCTTCGTTATTTTTTTGGTTTATTTGAAAGTTTTTATATTTTTTTATTATCAAATGCATCGTACGAGAAGTGAATACATTTTTTTTAATAATTGCGCTTTTTTTATTAATTTAATTGTTAAAAAATGTGGTTTTTTAACTTCGGACGGATATAAAAAAAAAATTGGGAACAAATCAATGACTGACCTGGTACCTATTTATTAACCACTACATCACTGGATACAACTATTTACCAAGTGTTGGTTTAAGTTCATCCGTGCACTTGAACCCCTGAGAATGTCGAAAGGTGAAACCCAATTCGTTTGTAACAAAACGTGTGAAAACGGAATATTTAAACGTTGATGTTTTGAGCTTTCGACAAAATACTCTAAAAGTGATTTTATTGAGGGAGCTTGTATGTTATTCATCAAACAAAACTCACTCTAAGATGATGATATACAAATTCATTTGTATGGCAACATTGAATAATGTGAAAAAGCGATCGCAACTTCACTAAGGAACCAAGTCACGTGTTCGGAAACATTTTCCCGCCATGATATTTTCCCGTCATTGACGCCGGAAGTCGGTTTCGGCGGGAAGCGCCATTTTTTCGTAATAATACGTCATGATTGCGTCTGCAAACTGCTGAGGGAATTTTATTAGAGGCATCTATGGGCCACCATAACTCAATAAGGGAGTTTCTAACATCCAAAATGGCGCATGGAAAATAGCCGATATGATAGGCGTTGGAAAATTCAGCAGCTATTGTAAGGAAAACAAAAAGAATTTTTACACATATCAACATACAAAATGAAAACATATTTTTAAGATTATTTTTCCCTTTTTTTCTATTATCTATACGTTAAAGTATATATTTATGCTTTTCATTACATATCGACTATTAAAAGGAAAAATGACGTAACTCACACAAAGGAAATTTTACAGGAGGCACAAAAAACGTGTTTTGATTATTTTGGAACATATGCAAATTATGAAATTTCCACTACCTGACGTGAACAGAGAGTTCTAAGCTGGTGTTTAATTACCATAATCTAATATTAATTTAAGACATTTTTTAGAAAAAACCTTTTTTTCTAGAAAAGAGAAAAGAGAAAGAAAAGCGGTTTTGAAAAAACTGTGGGTTACGTCCTTTTTCTTTTCCACAGTCGATATTCCTATCAAGTATACGCAAAAATTATGCGAGTTATTCGTATTGAACTAGTGTTTTTTTTGAATATTTGAAAACTTGATATAAATTGATTGATATAAAAAAATGTCAAATAAATACATTTATTACTAAATTATTGTGATCAAAAATAGTTTTTAATGTGCTTCATCCTCAGGATTTTACCCGAGTCGTCAACATTGTTGGTTAAGATTAGAATCCTCACAAATCCCAATACGGACAATATCATAAGATGAATTTTTAATCTATTCATGGTTTTGTATTCGAAGGTATCTGTGATACCATCTATCAAATCCAAAAAAAAACACAGTGCAACGACAGAAATCAACTAACTACTAGTTTTTATATATAGCCGTCTTTTTCTATCCATACTCTATTTTAAAAAATGTTATTGAGTAACAAGCAATCTTCATAAAAATTGCTTTTGTTGTGATAAGTTCCAGTAAAAGTCCATATGCTTCCACATTAAGGACAGAAATGAAATTTACATAACATTCAAATTTGTCTTGTATTTTAAATCAATAACTGGCATTTATTTGAATATATTATCGTTGCGTTTTCAAAATGTGCTATGTGTTTTTGGGAAACATTGATGTAGTCTCAAAACATGTTAAAATACAGTACAAATTAAATGTCTGTCCTCGACAAAATCAATATAATATGTAAATCAATTCCAGAACACCTTATATCATAATCGTTTTTTTTTGTTTGTGGGTGCGGTGAATTATTATATATTATATTTTTTAATTCAACAATCGAATTGTTTGCACATGCAGATTTTGAAAGCGCAACTTCGAATTTAAATTTAATTCTATCATATATTATAGATTTTAGATTAATTGAAATAACATACGTTTATAATAACAAAAGTATTCTTAGCAATATTTATTTTTTTAATTGCGTAGTCTCAAACGTCAGCCTAGCATTAACAGATGCATCATTTCAGTTATATTGTTGTTGATTTCAAATAAGACTTCATTTCAAAAATAATCTTTCTTCGGAAAGTAATAATAATATGTCAGGGCGTCGTCATAATCATTTTCAAGAGGGTATTTTTCATTTGAGCTTTATTTTTCCCCCATTTATAGCTCAGAAAGGGATCGTAAAATGACTTTATGTTCCACTACATTCTACAATTTTTTATCATCCATTACACAGAGGAATTCCACTGCAAATTGCATTCATTTGAATGATATTCATATCATATGACCAGACATTGCAAAAAATGTTTTAATTAAACATTTTTTGAATATTACAAAATTTAAAAGTACTCCTATTTAATTTGAAATCTTTCTATTATTTTCGATTCGATGTAAATTTCATCAGAATATTTATAAAAAGGTTTTGATTGATGAAACATTTTTTGCTTAAGTTTAAACACTTTTAATTTATTCATTGTCATAATTTAAGATTTCGACTGAAGGTGCTTGGTGGAATTTTAATATTAAATTTGAATCGTTTAAACTATGTACATTCTCACAGATTTTGTCACTAACGACCCGGGTTTTGCCTTTCGGCATCTTCAGGCGTTCAAGTGCACGGATGAACTTGAACTGACGCTCAGTATATGAATGTTGCGTGTTTATATAAGAAATAAATGTATCATTGAGTTTAGAGCCATTGCTGGCGAAAAGGATAAACTTATGAGAATGCCCACAGATTCGAGTAGTAAGTAGTTTCAAGAATTATATTTATTTGTTTGTCGGCAAAGGTTAAATAATATAATATAATAATTATAATTGATTCTAACAAATAATAGTGAAATAATAAAAAAAGATTGTTTTGTTATTTTTAGTTAAATTTTAAAAAGAATAAGAAGTCATTTTAAATTTTTTATCTGTCAATCCTTGACGATAAACAAACATATTTAAAACAAGACACATTTTTTATTTATGTTACATTTTGAACGAAGATCAAAACTAGGGCATTCAATACCGGACTTTTTTTCTAATCCCGGGATTTCTGAATTGTCATTTTTTTTTAATTTTTCCAATCCCAAGGTCCCGGGATCGCGGGATTGAACATTCGCAATAAAATCGTGTAGAAATTCGTGATTCAGAATTGACACATTTTTGCCCGGCGTTTTTGAAATCTTGGGAATTTACGGATTTCCTGAAATGAAAAAAAGCGAGACCATTTTTTAGCTCTTCCATTATTTTTCGATTTTAAAACCGAGGAATTTGCGGAATTACCAAAAATCACGACCTTTATTTTTTTAGCTCTCGCGCAACTATCTCTAATTTTCTCAATCCAGAAATCCCGGGACTAGTACTATCACAACCCCGGGGTTTAGGGATCACAAAATTGAATGAGATCCCGGTATTAGATACTCTAATTAGAACCTGTTGTATCAATATCTCAATATATTTTGAAAATATTATATAAATAATTTTAATGAAACAAAGTGTTCCAGATTTGAAAATTTATTCATCATTGGAATATTTTATTAATCAGATTTCAAGTATGTATGTATAAAATAGTGTTCCAGATTTAAAACTTAATTCAAAAGTCTTAAATAAAATTGATTCGAATTTTAAATGTTTAAAATTTAAAATAATAATATAAAGATACAGTGTCGTTCAAAAATGTCATTAACGAGAGCGAATGAATGCTTCACACAATGGACTTTTTTATAATGTTACATGGCACTCGGATGATATTTTTGAAATTCTTTAGGTACCCTGGCGTCCGCAAGCAAAAGTTTTCCGACGTGTCACTTAGCTGCCCAAGAAGTTTTCTTCCGCAAAACTTTGTACTCAACCTCAGACAGTTCAATTTAAGTTTTTTTTTTCACTTGCAAAAATGTTTCAACTTTTTTGTGAGGACTCATTCTAATTTTGATACTTCCGAAATATTCAAGTGCGAGTGAATTAATTTTAATGTGACAGTGATGTTTATATACGTAGATGTAGATTTGTGTGTCCTTTTTAAAAATGGATTCGTTTTTTCGCTGAAGTAATAATTTCTTTAGCAATGTATTTACGAGCAGAGAAACTTTTACATTTTTAGCAAAGTTCTTATCCCAAAATGACACATATTGTTGTTAAATTTACGCGCATCGTATTGAATTATTTTTAGCTTATTTGATGAATGTTTTTAATTGAAATAATCAGAGCTGTGGAGTCGTGTAAGAACAGACGACTCTGACTACGAGGAAATTTTTCAAAAAAATAATTTTAACTTATACATATCGACTGTGGAAAGGAAAAAGGACGTTACCCACACATATCAAATTTTACAGGAGGCGCTAAACGTGTTTTGATGAATTTGTGACATATGCAAATTATGAATTATACACAACCTTGAAGAGCACGTAGACTTCTAAATTGGTGTTTAATTGACATCATCTAATATTAATTAAAGAAATTGTCTAGGAAAAACTTTATTTCAGCCTTTTTTCTTGGTTTTAATTTTTTACAGGGTCATCTTTTTCAAACTTGAAAGCTAAATTTAGATACTAATTCGGCATTAGCTGCTTGCATCCTTTTTAAAGAACGTGTATCAAGTTTGATACATTGTGATTATCGAAAAAAAGTTGTTTTGAAAAAACTGAGGGTTACGTTCTTTTTCCTTTCCGCAGTCGATATGTATTCCATCAGATCATCTTTATTCAGCCAAGCATGAAATGTCAACACTTTGACCTATTTTGTTTGAATACACATCATTAAAAAAAATTCAAATAAATTTCGAGCCGTTCATTTTTCACGACTTCGACTCCGACTCCACAGCCCTGAAAATAACTCATATTCATAATAAAGTTGATATGAAGTAGTACATTTTTTAAACAATTCCCAAATAAAAAAGAAAAAATTACAATTCATCCGCTAAAATATATAAAAGTATTTGGTTCTACAAATAGACATAGTCAAGTCAATAACATCCTAAACGAACAAACAATTATCAATACATCACCGTTACTAAAACCCCTTGTGCAACTGTTATTAAATATCAGTTTAATTTAAACTGAATAACTATTTATAATCTCATATTTTTATCGTTCTAAGAAACACTAAAGTAATATTTAATAAATGTAATATCCATAGATTGAGGATAATAGATAATTAATAGATATTTCAGATTCTAATCATCGTAAATACAATGTAAATATAAACTTTTTTAAATACAGAAAATATAATAGGCACTGTGTTTTTTTGTGTCCAGGAATCGTGTAAAAATATAAAATTTGTTCTTTTTAGTGGACCCTGTAATTTTTATATCTATCTTGATATGAAAATCTTTTTTTATTACGTTAAGCCCAAATATGGAATCTGTTAATATTTATTTTTGTTTTTGTTATTAAAGCCATTTTTTTAATTACAGAAACGATGTTTTCATAAAATTTCACCTTTTTAACGTTTCAATACAATTCACAGTTGGACAAACCCATTTGCAAAATTAGTTCGTTTAATACTAAAATTGCTTTGTTAATAATATTTTCACGTGCGTATCAATATGAATTTTCTATTATCTCGATTCATATTGAACGAAAATGAATCAATTTGTATATGAGAGTATTACTTACAAACCCGGCTCATTCGTTGAAACATTACCATTAATGTAATTTTGTATTTTTAGAAATCAGTCTCAAATATAGCTTGACAACATCCAAAATATCATTCCTAAGTATTTTAAGACTAAAAATATTTTTTAATTGTACCTACATTGTACTTTCGCTGGATTCGGCGGTAACTTTGTGGAAGCTCATTTTAATATAAAATATAAAATAGCTTAGGTTATTCCGCGTATTGTGCTACAAACTGTGACACGTGTTTCGCCTCTTTCAGAGGCATCCTCAGACAGACTTACTTTCACAAATGCTTGCTTAAGTACGAAACACGTGTCACAGTTTGTAGCACAATACGCGTAATAATCTAAGTTATTTTATATTTTATAATTAAATAATAAAAATTGAAATTCAAGTTTAATTTTTTAACCATTTTGGAATAAGCCGTGTTTGCAAGTAATACCTTCATATTATAACTGTGTTAAGCACATTTAAGCCCCTGAGAGGTGAAGTAAGTCAAGTGGTATTTAAGGAAGCAACGAATAATTTCCGTTACAATTCTCTAAATCAGTGGTTTCCAACCTTCATGTTACTGCGCCACCCTTTGAAGAAAAAAATATCTTCGCGCCTCTCCATCCTTTATTTCATATAGTAATGAAGACACGTTTTAAAGGGTAAATAAATATTTTGGACTGTTCGCGTTTCCCTTTACAATGGCCCACGCCTACCAGGTTGGAAATCGCTGCTATAAATATCTTAAAGCTTCGTAAAATCAAGTGATCTCAGTGAATACACACTATTATAGCATGATCTCCCGACAACAAAAATATCCAATCCTTGGTGAATTTGTTAGTTATAAATTTGCTTATTTATATTTGGCGTTTGGTTGTAATATTTTTCAAAAAAATCCAATACAACTTGCAGAAAAGACAGCTATTAAATATTTTTGATTAGCCTATTGTCTTACTCGTGTTGAAACCACAACCAGAGGCGCCTAGCGGCAGTCGCTGAAACAAACACGAAATGAGCGCCAAAATAAAAACGAAAGAAATACATAAACGGGGGGAGGCCGCCCCTCGCATTTCACAATACACAGACCGCCGTATTCTACGTTTTTAATTAAAATTTCCATCAAAAATTCTTTCCGGCTATAGCAAGTGCACGACAGACAGATAATATCGCGGACATTTCCAAAAATTCTCACAAGAACGAGTTGAAGATCTTTTTTTCAATTACAGCTGACATGAAGTACGACGCCATGACAGTGCGTTATTGTTTTATTAGTACTTTGCTTAAATAGGACCAATTCACTTTTGTTGACCGAAATCACCAGTAAAAAAAGAAAATATATATATATTTAATTTAGCCTAGCAATACTTCCAATACTTTAGCAAATTATTTGTGCCACCACTATACTATTTTATTCTTAGTTCAATCTCTCGAGCACTATTTTTAGATAAACTTTGGACACAGGTGTTAGGTATAGTAATGTTCGATTGTTGGTCAATTTTTCACTTCTACAACCGTTGTATGATTTGAAAAAATAGCAAATTACTAAGTTAAAAGGTCACAAAATTTAATAAACCGAGAAAAACTTCAATGAATCTTCCTGATGTTTTTAATGCTGTTTTAAAAATATATAAGTATTGCTTTTATTCCACCTTTGAAGCCTTTAGTAGTTTAAGAATCAAAATAATTGCTAACGAAACAGGTTTTGCACGATTCTTTGAATCTAAAGATGTCTCTTAAACAATAAACAATTGTCACACTTTTCTTCACGTCTTCGAGGTAAATCTTGTGGCCATTTAAACTTGCTTCACCACGAATGTAGATTACTCTTAATAAAAGAGTAATTACGGATCTTTTAAAAATGTCACTTCATGAAGCAGCTGTCACAGCATACGCTGGTCACAAATGTCTGCTTTGCCTGTCAGCATTTGTGAATTATACGTGGACTGCGTATCAGCATACACGTACCCTTAATGCTTCATCGAGTGGATATGAAACATTAATCACAAAATACATTACAAAGTTATCATTTTTTTACCTATAAGCTGTTCACTGCAGTAGCGGGTTAAGCACATGGGTAGCCTCAGTCGCAATAAAATTTGGTGGCCTTGTGTTTCGGATAACATAAAACTCCATGTAAAATAGAAAAATACACAAAAATCTGAACAAAAAGTATATGGGTTATAATATTATATAAGCAATATAGAGGCCCCTAAGATTCGGAGCCCCCAAGTGCGCGCCTCATTTGCTTATAAGATAATCCGCCCCTGGTTCAATGTCAATACTTGGTGGAACGTCATTAAATTCAAACAATAAAACACTTATTTGCACCTACTACATATTTCGACTTTTATTTTAAATGATCTGTACCGGTTTTGTTCATTACGAGAATTATCAACAAATCGTCATGAGCGATAAAACAGAAACAATATAGTACAAATGAGTGTTTTATTTTTGAATTGTTATCAACCGTAATATGTTTTATATATACTGTAGTCTTTATACTGTAGGTTTTATAAAATTACACATAAGTATAGTTGACAAGAATAGTTACCTTTTCACGGAAACAGTTCAGCCAATTCTATTTACATTCAATCTAATTCCAAATGCAATAACAATCCCGTTGCTTCAAAGTGCAATCCTATTTGTAGCTCGAGAATTCAAAGCTGCACAGAACTGCGTATAACATCTAAGGTTACAGAAAGTAGTTCCAGTAAGCCTTCCATTATTACAGAGCTGATACCTAGGGCTTTAACGAAAACCGACCATTGGTAGAACCGGTTTTTGAATATGAATATATCCGAAAAATCAATATAGTCGGTATTCGATGTTTAAAAAAACTCTTTTAGAAACAATGTTACAAAAAGATACTAAAAGTAACAATTTTGTTGTTCAGTGTTCCTAATCGGTGTTGAAGTAATTATTCCAACCCTTTCTAGGAAAGTGCACGTCAAAAATAAATTAAAATAATATATTTATTATAAGTATGTTTTATCTGTGTCCGCTCCCAATTTGGATCATATGGCTTCTTAATTTAGATATCATAACAGAAGTTTGTTTGTTACTGTAGAGATGGAATAATATAGCTAAAACAGTACTAGTGATTAACTAATCGCTCTCGCTATGCTTAGTTATTAAAAGATCAGAAGGGTGGAAGGGAATCTTGTGACATCTCTAACAACCATGCCTTCGAACAGAAATCGATAAATCGATCGAAAAAATGATATTCGTACTGGGATCCGAACCCGTGAGATCCGGCACGGAAGCCAACAACGCTAGCCGCTGCGCCATAAGATCCAACAAGATTTACGTCAACTGACTATTAAACTACATATTTTACCTCGATTAAATTTTAACGTTTTTACTTAAAACTCGATTACCAAAACGTTGAAAATATGATTGACGAGCGATGGGGTACAAAGTGAGCCTTGACAAATTTGCGTTATATTTGCATTACATTGTTTGAGATAGCATTGTAGATTTTATAAAAATGTTGATATAAGTAAATGTTTGCAAAGCAAATGCACCTTATAGGAACACCAAAGTTAAATAATAGTAAAAAAAAAATGAATATTAAATTTGAATTGTCTGAATGTTGTACTCTTTCATTAATCTTGTCGTTAACGACCCGGGTTTCGCTTTTCGGCATCTTCAGGTTTTATCAAGTAGACGAATGCACTTGAACTGACGAGCAGCAAATCGTTTATATACAAACATAAAAGTGAATTTTCAGTGTATAGAATAGTACATCATTCAGACAATTCAAATTTGAAATTGAAATTACATCAAGCACCTTCAGTCGAAATTCTAAATTATAAAAAAAAATGAATATTAATTCTAGTGCTTAAAACCGAGTTACCAATTTAAAAAACCTGTTTTAAAAAGTCGCGAATTTTTCTTGAAAACCGGTTTTTTAAACCGACTAGCACTACTGACACCCTATCACACTTCAAGAAAAATAAACTTATATTGTAGCTAACTAGAACTTTAAAGTCAATAATTATTCAAAGCTTTATTGAAACCATCTACATAAGCTATTAACAGCATCGTTACTTTTAAATAATAGTACAAAACACTTAAGTGCACATTGCATAAAAATAGTGAAACAATCAATTGGTTGAATACAATTATATACTGATTGGGTTGGCATCATGGGTGGACTGGGAGAGGCTAGGAGGGGCTCTCACACGAGCTCCTTGTTAAATTCGATTTACCCTTTTGACCCCCATGTTAAATGAATATATAAATATATATATATATATATAATGTGTAATGTGTAATATAGTTAATAGTTTTTACTGTTGTAAATATTGCACTCACGGTGCTTTAACAGGCTTTTATCTATATTAAAAAAAACAACGTTTTAAGATGTGATGTTATTGCCATGTTGGTACTATAGCCAAATGGAAAATGCACTTCTATTTTGTCTTACTTAATTGCGTGGTCAAACTATAAAAATCTAAAAAGTATACGAAGAAAGATGTTGAGATGAGAAATTACAATAAGTAATAAGGAAGAAAACAAAGACATTTTCATCCAACTTACCCTCTCCTTCATGCTAAGCATAGCACATGACCATATAGACTGTAGAAAGGAAAAATAACGTAACCCACAGTTTTTTTTTTATAATCACAGTGTATCAAACTTGATACACGTACTATCAAAAGGATATAAACTGCAAATGCCAAATTAGTATCTAACGATAGCTTTTAAGTTTAAAAAAAGATGAGCATGTGAAAATTGAAACCAAGAAAAAAGACTGAAAAAAAGGTTTTTCCTAGACAATTTTTTTAATTAATATTAGACTATGTCAATTAAACACCAGTTTATAAGTCTCCGTCCACTTCCAGGTTGTGTATATTTCATAATTTGCATATGGTCCAAAATCATCAAAACACGTTTTTGTGCCTCCTGTAAAATTGGCTATGTGTGGATTACGTTCTTTTTCCTTTCCACAGTCGAGATTTGCCAAATTATTTGTTTCCAAACTTGTATGTATCGGGTTAAATAAAGCATTAAATATATACTTTTTTGATGCGTGTTGAAAGGAATGTGTGTATATTCTAAATTCATTACAACAAAAATTTAAAACTGACAAAAGTTGAGATACGTTCTTGTAGAATATTCTTGTCGATATATACTGGCTTATAAGAGATACATAACTCATCTTCACATTCACTTCAACATCCTCATTTATTTGCCAAAATATAATTCTTATTAAATTAGAGTTTTAACAAGTTTACTTCAATTTAACCAATGAGTACAATAATCTTTCGTTGGAAAAATTTTGGTCACGATTTAGTATTAAGTTCCAAATTTGAAGTATATATTTAATAAATATGATTTATTTTAGATAATTTCGGTATGTTAATGTGTTAGTGTATTATTTACGAAGAAATTTGTCCCTACTACACATGTTGTCATGTGTGTGGATATAGATTTATATAATATAAAGAACAAAAAAACAGAATTCAAGTAGACCGTATAATAAATGTTTTCCCTGCGGTGTTGCCCACATAAAAGCTATTTGAGCGGGAAAACAGAAAACAAAAAAAAACAATAAAACTCTTTCAAACGTCAAATGCATTTGTCCTATAAAATTTCGCGGGTAAAATTTGAGACAGCTTAGAATTCTTGAAATGCTGTGAAACCTTAGGTTTGTTGGGACATATTCAACAAAATTGAAAAGAACAACATTTTACTCGTACCGTCCTTAATTTTCTACTAGCACGTATCTCAGTTTTTGTCAGTTTTGAGTTTTTTGATGATATGGATTCAGAATTTTTGAGAAATAACTGAGTCAATGCACATGAAGCAAAATCATCAATTAGAAATTACATGTTTCGGAATAAATAGGATTTTTTTGCACAACCGCCGAAAGGTAGTTCCGATTTCTTTTATATGGCAATAATTGATTTTGATAATCAACGGATATAGAAACGTTTTATCTAGACCATTGGAGGAGAACCTGCGGCTTTTTGACTTGATCAAAATATTCACTTTGATCGAAAAATTATACGCAAGCGTTTGAAAAAAAGAGCGTAATCAACCCATTATAATATTCGACTGTAGAAACGAAAAAAGACGTAACTCACAGTTTTTAAAAACGATTTTTTCGATAATCGCAATGTATGCAACTTTATACACGTTCTATCAAAAGAATGTAAGCTGAAAATGCTGAATTAGTATAGAAATTTATATTTTAAATTTGAAAAAAGAAGAGGTTCTGACTTTAAAAAAGTTTTTCTTTAACAATCTATGAAATTGATATTAGACTAAGTCGATGAAAAAAACAGTTTATCCGTCACCGTGGAATTCAAGGTTGTGTATATTTCATAATTTGCCTTTGGCCCAACATCATCATAAAATGTTTTTTGTGTCTGCTGTAAAATTTGTTATGTGTGGGTTACGTCCTTTTTCCATTCCATAGTCGATATGTTCGAAAGTCTAAAAAAGGGGGGGGGATGTCAATGTTTTCTTTACTGCGGCCTTATATTGAATCAGATAAATTAAATATAAAATATAAAATAACTGTTTCACGTATTGTGCTACAAACTGTGACACGTGTTTCGCCTCTTTCAGAGGCATTCTCAGACAGACTGCGTATAGTCTGTCTTAGTTATTTTATATTTAAACGAACTTTCACAAAGTTACCGCCGAATCCATCGAATTTTCGATACATCGATAAATTAATGTGGCCTTTAGAAATGAAAAGGTTACCCACCCCTGATCTAGACCATCTTTTTGTGGTACGCCTATGTCTGGCTTAAAATTTTGTTCGAAACTATTTATATGGCAGGAAAAAGTTATTTAACAATAATAATATTATTTCTAAGGGTCATTTACAGTGACTAAACAACTCTACATGGTTAATTACAATATTAGTTTTCCTCAGTTAATATTAAATTGTCTCATAATAATTAAATTTTACTATATCTAAATAAATATCACGTCAGAGTTTTCGTTCAAAAGTGACAGCTTTATTATGAAATTAAATGTTATTTTATCCTTGTATTATATTATATTATATCTCTCATAATTATCACCCCGTATCACATCCAGGACGTGTCAGGATTTCCCTCAATATTTTGACTATTCCTATTTCGTTAATGTTATATTAAGGAGATAAAAGTCATGCTTAGCATTTTCCCAGCATTTTTGACTTGACCTATGTCGCCATCTGTTGGTAACCCTTGTCACTACAGAGAGTCGTATTAGAAATTCGTACTCCATTCACAACTCAATTTTCGCATATCGACAATTTTTTTATTTAAAAAAAAGTTTTAAATAACTTTTAATGTATACCGTCAATTTTTGATGGAGAGGCAAATACAATATATAAAAAAGCACATTTTTTTTGTATATACTACTTCCACGTGTTTTATAATTATCAAGACCGGTTTCCAGTAAAACAATTGGTACATTAAATCAGGACTGTGAAATTATGTAAAAAAAGATGACTCCGAACTCCGAAGACATTTTTCAATCATTTCATTTTAATTTATATATATATATGTATTCCATCAGATCATCTTAAGTCAGCCAAGCATGCAATGTCAACACTATCGACTATTGTGGTTTGAATACACATCATTTAATAAAAAATGGGTCTGAGTCGCTCATTTTTCACGACTCCGACTTCACAGCCCTGCATTAAATACATGATATATACAAATGAAACTAATAAGAAATGATTTTGAAACTACTACGATAAACGAATTAAATTTCGTTATTAATGTTAAGCAAAATTTAAAAGTATTGTTAATCTAATAATCGTTACCAGTGTTTCATCTTACTTGTCTTTATCTACCCACTATTGTTTTTCCATCTGCCAATTGTATGCGGTAACACTCATTGGCGTAACAAACGATGCGCATACCTACAGTTTTTTGACATTGACTGGTATTGTCTTAGGAGCAACTGCCCAATACTTGGTACCATGCACTTTAGTGAACAGAAAATCAATTATATAGGATAAATAAAAATCATCTACTAGTTAAAGTCCACTCGCTATATGTACGTCGCCGCAAATTTGCCATAACATCCACCAAGTCAGCGTAGCCGATCGATCAAGTGAACTTGGTTAACCTATCTGAGGAACAAATTTATACTTACACAGTAAAATAACAAAGTTATAAGATTGAATTTCATAATTTAAAAATGTATTACCACAAATATTAATTTTATATATTTTTAATGTGTATGTTTATCTGTTAATTATTGTAATGTTTCTAACGCCATCTACAATGTAAGGAAGTGTGGCTTTTTTAAAGGAAACAACAAAATGGTCAGAGTTTAAATCAATTTTTGGTCAAAATTCAAATAAACTTTCGGTCTGAATAAAATTTAATTTTTGATCAGAATAAAAATATTATACGGTCAGATTTTATAACCATTATGGTTAGGTTAGGTTAGGTTAAGTTTTTTTTATTTCATTTAATTTATGACTATTTAATATAACTTTTGACCATTAATTATTCATTCTGCTCTCTGTACACTGACCGATATATTATGACCATTAAATATAAATTCCTACCAATTTAATATAAATTCTCACCAATGTGATAAGAATTATGGCCAAATCTGTATTAAATTTCAGACCGGTTAAATACGAGCCTTTTTTAAATAGTTTGTGCTACTCACTAAATAAGCAACAAAACATTTTCTTACACGCACTCAATTTCAGAACAGAGTATACATTAGCAGTTAACTCGAGCGTGTTGGGGCAGATACAATCCAAGAGAGGCGACCAATTATTTTCTTCTTCTTTTACTGAAGAAAAATAAGATAACAGCAACAGAGGAAACGGGCGAAGGAAACAAGAGAGGGGTAGCTTTTCAACCACTCTTTGTGACCTACGCATCATTACGAAACCTTCGCATTGTTTTAGTCGTACTGTTTTTTTTTAAATTTGGAAAAAAAATGAGAAATCATTTTTCAAATACTTCCTTCTACAATGTTTTATAACTTAACGTTTTAGTCAACTTAATTCGTTGGATTCGGTCAGTGGCGGAGTATGCATTTGAGAGGCCCCAGGCGCAATAAAATTTGGAGGCCCTATTTTTGATCACATAAAATTGTCGCATTATTTTGTGTAAAATATATTTTATAAGGTTGAGGCTTTATAGTCTAGATAAGTGATACTCAACCTGATGCCTATTTAGATTTTACGTGAGGCCCAAAACAATCAGTCACCATGTATTGTTTGCAAAAAAATATCTAGACAAATGAGTGTTTTGCTTACATTTGTAATTTTGTGAACTAACATTTATTTTATGTCATTATTTTATCTATAAAATGTAGTATATTGACGCATAACTATTAATAAGCTGCGGCTCACGTAATGTAGCAAAAACTCGCGTGCGGCTCAAACGAAAAAAGGTTGAGTATCTCTGGCTTAGATTAATATTATGAATTTCGAATAATTAAGACATTAAATGCATCTATCTAGCAAATCCGTATTAGTATTACTCTTTGATGATTTTTTTAATTACATGTTAGAGATGTTAAACAATTTAATTTGTGTGATTTTAGAGTCACCTATTGACAATGT
The DNA here is from genome assembly GCA_031772345.1 of Himalopsyche anomala. Classification (NCBI taxonomy): domain Eukaryota; kingdom Metazoa; phylum Arthropoda; class Insecta; order Trichoptera; family Rhyacophilidae; genus Himalopsyche; species Himalopsyche anomala. The sequence goes on along the minus strand of CM062836.1, from coordinate 22,426,068 downwards.
ATACTGTAATTTGTAAATTCTTTTCATTGTCAATTGTTTATCAAACCTTTTCATTTAAATTTGTTTTTTGTATAAATAGCATTAGCATAGCATTTAAATTGTATTTCCTATCAGTTGACAATGCTCGCCATGAGTGAAACCGGTCCTGATCTTGATAAATTAATGTGAAAATTAAGTACAAAGGAGTATTGTGTTTATTTTTAGAAAAAAACTATCAGTATTGGTATACGAGAACAATATATTTTTTTTTTAATTTAAAAATTTTAAAAAATAATTGACATTACAGCTTACGCCAATGCGTCAAATATTTTTTAAGTTGAAAGATCATACGAGATATACTCGATGAGAATTTTTGAAAGTCACATGAGACTAACTCAAGGAGAATTGACTTCACAAACACCCATGTCTTAGATCTCAAATTAAAATTAATTCCTTACCGGGAATCGAACCCGGACCCACCTGATCGGCAGAGCAAGCTCTTACCAACTAGACCAAAGCTGGTGACAGCAATGTTCTCCAATCGGTTACTGGCCTGGTTCATTATATTTAGTACAATAGATTTTTTATGCAAATGACGTACTCCTACACAATTGTTCTACATGTTTATAGCTTTGCCTATTGTGTAATAAATGTGACATTTTTAATACTGCGGTTTTTCGAAAGACGGTTTTACAAAACTCTACCTGTACCAACACCAAAGCGTTAAATTCGTGACTATCCCAAAAACCTTTCACACAGTATTTGACCTTTGAAATTCAGTAGCAAAGCTTCTTTTGTTAATTTAAATGCCGAGGTTTTCATAACTTTACTATTATTATGTAAATTTTGTGTGAAGATGAATAATTTTAGCTATTTAAGCTGTTATTAAATTTTGTTTCACATAAGTCCAGAATACACGTCGATCCCTATAAACCCATGGAATACAATGAGAACGTTTTGTGTTACATATTTCTGTATGCGTTGTCGGCTTAATATAAATGAGTGCTAAAAAATTCTTATTAATGGTATTATTTTTGAATTACTTTCTCATTTTATTATTTCATATAAAAACACCATGAGACAAGAATTTTTATCGACCCAGAAAACTTACTATCAACATGAAAAAATTATTAAGATTTCTATTATTTTCTAAGTGCCTTTTATTTGCAAACTCGGCTCCTTCCAAAATAGTTGAAAATTGAATCTTGACTTTTCATTTTTCAACAATACTAGACTGCTAACGTTCAATATCAACAGTTTGAGTCCTAATATAAAATGTAAAATAACTTTGATTATTCCACGTATTGTGTAACTAACTGTAACACGTGTTTCGCCTCTTTCAGAGGCATCTTCAGACTTACTATCGCAAATTTTTCTTGAGTAATGAAGCAAGATTGATTCTAAAATTTTTAAATTATGAAATTACAAAATGGAGTTTGGGTTTTTTTTTCCTTTTAAGGAAAGCAAAGAGGGAGGTGATTGAATCGAAATAAAGCAAACAAATCATGATACTAATGAGCTGCAATCAATTGGGATTTTTCCCTTTGAAAGAGGGGGTTATAGAATCGAAATAAAGCAAACAAATATAATCATACTACTAATGACGTTAAACATTACAAACTATTACACTAATGAGCTGCAGTCAATCAGATAGGTTTGTGATTACTCGATTAGTTGGAAACAATGTAAGTAATGGCGAGCAACCATTCCTATTACAAATATTATTTAATAATATTTCTTTTTTATTAGTTTGAGTCCTCTTATGTTATCTTGTTTTCCATTCCTTTTTTATCGATTAATTGATTTATTTTTTAAGGTCACACACATTTATGTGATGTTTTTATTCTTCCCCATATACCTACCTTATTTGATACAGGAAACAGGATTGTGATAAAACTATAATTAATTATCGTTAAACAATATTTACTCCAACAATAATATTACAGTGGAAAGTGTATATATTTATTAAAGGGCACTTTAACACTCGCGGCTCGGAGACAAGAAAAATACCTCTCTTCCGATGGGGGTCGTTTAGGGACCCCAGTGGTTTCCTCATTATTGGCCTTATTCTTATGAATTTCAAAAAAAAATAGTCTAAGGGCTTTAAAATATCTCTCGTAATATCGCATCGTTTCTCATACATTTTTTTTTATATAAAAATCCGTGGTTTTTTAATAAATAATCATATTTTAAGTTGCGCGTAAAAAAGACGCACATATGAAATCGCAACTGACGAGATTTAGCAAATGCTATTTTACGAGTGACCGCTTTTCTCTCTGTTATCTGTAATGCTTATCGCGCCTTCTCATATTGCTAGAACTTATATAAAAGGAGGCATCGATATAAGTAAGATATTGTATTTTTTTTTGAGAATAGTATTCGAGGATACATACAACTAAATATTTTGTTTCATAATACATACATGCAAAGCATTTACAGCAATAACTGTTGATCTGAGAATATTTCTACTTTAACAAGGGGCTCGCTCGAGCCCCTCCGAGCCCTCTCCAGCCCATTCCTGAACAATACGTGCGAGGACAATAGATCGGACTTTATATGTGGATTGACTCTTTAAATAATGTATTTTTACGCATCAAAATAGTGATATAAATTTTTCTAATTTAAATTTTTATTATTACGTAGAAAGAATTTAGCTAGGTATATCTGTCGTCTTCCAGGACTCATAACATAAAAACCCGCCACATATAGGGGAAGTGTGTGCTATAAGTGCTACAATTAAAAATGGTTAGCTTTGTTCCGTTTTCATATTAGCGAATGCGCTGGCTCAAGTATACTTCTCTTTCCAGCGTTCTTCTCTATATGAGTAAATGGGAAAGAATATTGTGGGTGGTTGAGAATTAAGCACCAAATAAATGACAAATAGTCTCTAGTAATTTAATAATAATAAAACATGGGTTAATTATATATTATATAACTGAGTCACCAGCTGTTTTACCAATGATTTGTTTAACCGCTCTACTTATAAGCTGCTCTGTTTAGTAATATATGGTATATGTCAACAGTAACATAACAAAACACACCACTTACTGCATAAAGCATTTTCTTCTCAACAATGAAAGATAAGTTGTACTTGATGCGCAATATTATCTTTGGACGGGAATCAATATTTTAAATTAAAAATTTACTTTAGCCGCCTGTGTGGTCGAGTGGTCAACATCGTTGGCTACCGCTACGGAGGGCACGGGTCCGAATCCCAGTACGGGCAGTTTTATAAATTATTTTTTCAATTGATTTATAATTGTCTGTTCAAAGGCATGGATGTATGTGATGTCTTGAATTATATACCTACCGAAGAAGCTTAATGGGTCAAGTTAAAAAAACTATCTTTAATTTCAAAGAAGACGATACCAAAAAAAATATCAGTTTAATATTTTTTTTCAATTGTATTCGCTCTTAATGTGAGTGACTCTAAAAAATTAGAGTTGGATGAAGCTGACAAAAAAGCTAGTAGTCAACTTTACCAGGTAAATATAATGGAACGTCAACATCATAAACAACCACTAATTTGAGCACAAATAAAACTTCCGTAGAAAAAATCTCGATTAAAGCGAGCAAGATAAAAACTCAAAAGTTTTGAACACTAAACTTTACGATCGTTATGATATTTTAAGACTCTAATGATAATAAGAAAAATATTATTTAGGTTAAATCTGAACGTCCCTATAGTCTTCAGTGGTTCCTAACCGGCCAGCACTTACACGGCGTCGACCGCTAAAACGATGAAAAAGACCGAAGCGGAATTATAACATGTTTGCTCGTAATTTTTGGCCCCGTGGAGCGGGAAACATGTAGTCGCTCTAAATGAGAAAACGGAAGAAAATGTTCCGTAGCGGAAATAGATAATCTTCTGCGTATACTAATGGCTTTGTTTCATGTATTCATTTATGAAACTTCTTTCGGGATGCAAGAATAGTCTTGGCCTAGATATTTAATTTGCGCTTATTATTTATTATTCGTCCAATACGAACCATAATAAATGATGATGCATATAATTGAAAGTATTATTTTATTCAAATCACATGTGCAACCGAATTGATTATTAAAGTTTGCTGATTATATAATTTTTAATAACCAGCCCTTTATTACGTTCAAACTAAAGAAAAGGCTACTATGGACCTGGCTTGGACATGTGCTCCGAATCCCATGAGAAAGTCTAAGCCCTGCCTATCTCTTATATTAACCGGATGGATTCCGTTGTCGTGAAAGCTACTGACGATCAACGTTCCCTCTAAGCTGAGCGCGCGCGCGGCCGCGCAGCATTTAGGAAGCCCCCGTGCACTCATTCCGGGTTGGCGCGCACTAAAAGATAGTTGTTCAATTAATATTTGATCGGTCCGCGCAGCTAACCTCTTGTCTTAGAAGGAAAGTTTCTGATAAAAATTCTTAAGATGTATTCGGTATAGCAGGGGTCGTCAACCTTTTTATGTCTACCGCCCACTTTTGCTTATTTTTATGGTAAAATTTCCTTACTGCCCACCAACATCGCTATATTTCAATCCGGGTATTTTTTTTATAACTAACATTTTATTGCAACAAAAAAGAGTGCGTATACATAAATCGAAAATGAACAAGAAATTTTAAAAATTAAATTCAATAATTAATGAGAACTTTGAGCCCGATGCTGTGAATCTAAATATTTTATATCTGGTTCAATATTTGTTAAAAACAAACGAAACTCTCCTCTTTCAGTGATTTTTAGACAATTTCTTTGATTTTTCACGATGTTATTCACCACACTGAAACCTGATTCAACAAATTAAATGTGGGAAAGGGTATTAAAATATTTTTCACCCTTTCCCACATTTTGGGATACAGTCCCCCACGTGTGGACCAACTATAATATCATTGATAGCCAATTAAACTGTCATATTTCATATTTAAAATTATAAATTTAAAAGGTGCAATCTAATCTACAGTAGATAAAATTAAGCGTGGTTGTACACTCGAAACAAATAAGAGATGTTTTTGCCCGATAGGTGTACTATATAATATTCTACAAACTGTCCTACGAATGTTTCTCGTTTCATTTCCAATTTAAAAGTGAAATTATTATTTCCCTAAGCACATGCAGAATTAAGTGCTTTGAGTACACAATGATTTCAGTGTGTGAAGTTTGCACAAACACGGATACCTATTCAAAATCAAACATTACAAACTCTTCAAAAAAAAAAATTTTTTTTTACCATGTAAATGCCAATATGGAGCATATGGAGTTTATCTCAACAGAAATGTTTTTACGAGAACTGCTTGTTACTCAGTTGCTCAACCTCTCTTTTTCCTAAAAGCTAGGACAGGACTAGTGGTTAGCTAATCGCTCTCGATACGCCCCGTTCATAGGATAGGATGGGTGGGAGGGGGGAATTCAAAACATCACATACATCCATGCCTTTGAACAGAAATTCATAAATCGATTGAATAATCAATTTATAAAACTGCCCGTACTGGGATTCGAACCCGTGACCTCCGTAGCGGTAGCCAACGATGTTGACCACTCTACCACACAGGCGGCATCTTCAATTCATCAGCATCAATCTTCAAAAAATAATAAAAATAAATCGAATGGTCGAATTTTATTTTCATTATACAGTCGAACTTTGTTAGTGCGATCACGGATATAGCGAGATCTTGGATGTAATGAGGAAACATTCGTTGAAATTTTAGTTTATGGTGTTTTCTCCATACATTTATTCACTTTTATAACGAGCTACTTCTAGCAAAAATATGGTCAATGAGAGCAGCGGTGGGCTGCCAATATCTTAACAAGGGGCTCGGTAAATCTTATCCATTTTTGTATCCATGTCCGCTTCCAATGTCGATATGGCCTATGGCCTCCTAATGAAGGTTTCACAACAAAAGTGTTTTTTTTACGTGAACTGTTTGTCACTTAGTCGTTCAACCAAAGAGAGAAGTAGGTATAGAATGATAAAGCTAAGACAGGAATAATGATTATCTAATGGCTTACGTAACGCCCAGTTGAATTGAAGGATCGGAAGAGTGGGAAGGAATTTGTAGACATCACTAACACCCATGCCTTCGAACAAAAAATTTAAAAGATCGTAAAAATGATTTTATAATCTTAACAAAGGGCTCGCCGGCCGCCCCGAAAATTAACAAGGGGCTCGCGCGAGACCCTCCGAGCCCCCTCCAGCCCACCCCTGAATGAGAGTGAAAACAATAAAACGAGCATAAATTTAAAAAGAAAAGTGGATTGACAGAAAAATTAAATATGTTGCAACGGGTGTGTAAATAAAGTCTAATTGTGTATTTTTGTTTGAATTGCGAGTTGCGACCTTTTGTGTTATATATCCCATCCAGATACAACATGTGATGGGTATGTTTGTAAGCATTTAAAAATACCTAATTATCTGATATAACGAGTAATGCTTATAACGAGAAAATTCAGTCGGTCCCATCTTTCTCGTAATAACCAAGTTTGAATGTATTATAACAATTATCATTATGTTGTCAATATGTAGTAGAGATATTATTTGCCAAATGGCAGTGCCACCGTTTAGCATTCACTCAATACCCTTGATACGAACTATACGCAGACAGAGAGAGAGTGTGTTTGTGTTTGTGTTTGTGTTATATGCGTTAAAAAATCACTATGTACACACATACACACTCTCTTTCTGCGCATGCGTTTATAGCGAGAGTGTGTGTATATTGCAATGTAGGTGGACATACAATATAGTAGAGAATAAACTATTTCTTGTCATAGAGATGTAACTGCCACTTTCAAAATTAAAACAGAAAGTCTATTTTAATAGTTGAATATCTTTTAATCTTGGAAATCAGCTATTAATGGATGGGTAGAAAGGACCGCAAAAAGGCCATCAAAATAATATGCTATTGGCAAAGTCGAAAATTTGGTCAGCAAACGGGTGTCCAATTACTGATAAACATCAAATTAATTTTTTGAAATATATATCTTATTTAAATGAAAAGTTCAAATAATGATATTAGATTATCAAGATTTAAAATCTGACAATATTGCATCATCTTTTCCGAAATTGCTCACAACCAAATCATTTAAGAGCGAGACAGCAATACTAATAATCGGCTAGAGATTTGTTATTTTGGCACGACAGCAAATCAGCAGAGTGGCGCAGCGGAAGCGTGCTGGGCCCATAACCCAGAGGTCCGTGGATCGAAACCACGTTCTGCTAGCAATTTTTTTTGATAATTTTAACAATTCAAAACCACTTGGGCACGCCCATAGCAGTCTTAAGTTCCAAGCAGTGCTGTAGAAAATCAGCAAATTCTGAGCTGGCCGTTGAATCCCTGCCTTTCCTAAGAAATTGTATGGCGGTTATACGTAGATCAACTCTAAATTCCAATTTATGAGCTCATTTTTCGTTAAATGTAACATGTATGTTTGAAAGATTTCTCGTATGGATATTCTGTGATTCGTTGGTGTTATTAATTTACAATTTACGATACATCGGAAGGGCCATATATGCAAATTAAGTAATGATTGTAAGAAATATAGCGAATGGCAAGATATGCGACGTGTGGTAAAAACCAATAAAATTTAACTTCCCACTATTAAGTATCACAATTATATAAAATATAAATTATAAATTACATAAACGACGGTAACAAGTGGAATTCATATAATATTATATAAGATTTTGACGCCTATTGTGATATTATGAAATACATGCTGCGTCTTTTATCATATAATAATGGCAATATACCAAGTAAATGATGATTTAATCAATAACAATATTAAAAAAATAATGAAGTGAATTGTGCTATCCTAGTTTCACTTACTGATTTTTGATTACTGATATGACTTGAGAAATCTTATGGAAAGATTGAGTGACGAACCAGTGTGCACAAATAAATTTCGAGATTAATATTAATTGATTAAAATCCCAATAATGACGTTGGTTTTTTTAATGAACTATCCAACCTCATATTCTGTATTGAAATATTGTAAAAAAAATAATTTAAATAAAATGATTTGGCATTTTTGTTTGCTTTTGTTCTCAGAGATTTTTATTAAAAAACCTTAGAAAATGTGATTTTTTCTCATTTAAAAAATGATTTAATTGAAAAGACATATAATTACAATATATATATATGTATTTGCTTCAAAATAATAGTAATCAATGGTTTCATAATGATGTGATATTACTTTGAAAATTATGACGCCGGCCCGCTCATCTGAAAAAGTACCTGTTTTCAACTCAATAGCATGGCTTTCACTATAGGGGGCTTTGGCACGCCACAAAATCGAGAAAAAATATTTGAGGATTTTTGACACGCGGACCCAAAAAGGTTCGCCATGGTAGTAGAGAATAAACTATTTCTTGTCATAGAGATGTAACTGCCACTTTAGAAGTTAAAACAGAACGTCTATTTTAATTATGAAGCTAACATCTGTAGCAATAGTTTTAATATTTTAAGAGAACGGCTGATTAGCCAACGGCTGAACCTTTTTTAAGCTTGGAAATCTCTTAAAGGATGGGTAGAAAGGACCGCAAAAAGGCCAGATAATAACATTATTCTGAAATAGCGTTTTTTGAAAAACCAAAATAATAGTCGAAAATTCGGCCCGATGTCGCCAGCAAACGGGTTTCCAATTACTGATAAAAATCAAATCAATTTTTTGAAATATAGATCTTATTAAAATAAAAAGTTCAAATAATGTTATTAGATTGTCAAGATTTAAAATCTGACGATATTGCATCATCTTTTCCGAAATTGCTCAAAAACAAATCATTTAAGAGCGAGACAGCAATACTTATAATCGGCTAGAGATTTGTTATTTTGGCACATCTGCACATCAGCAGAGTGGCGCAGCGGAAGCGTGCTGGGCCCATAACCCAGAGGTCCGTGGATCGAAACCACGTTCTGCTAGCAATTTTTTTTTTAAAAATTTTAACAATTCAAAATCACTAAATTACACTCAATGTTTAATCTGATATTATATAAAAATCATATTGAAATAAAATAATCCCAACCAAAAAAAAAAAAAAATATTAGATAATTGCAATATCTTATAAGAAAATAAAAACACTAGTTTTTACTTATTGCATTTATTTTTAACTGATTTAGTGATGCTTATGATGAGTGGAACCGGTTCTGATCCTAATAAATAATTTTGGAATAAGTACAAGTGTTTTTTTTTTTTAATATATAATGCCTTTCCACCAAGTATTGGCAGTAAACAGCTTATTAATATTTGAAAATGGAACATAAGTCTTCAAAAATATTAAGCTCAATTATTTCCCGATGTTCGAATATTTGAATTCCTATACTTATTTAAATGATAGTGTTCCAAATTTGAAATTAATATTATTGAGATATAAATTTCGAAATTTCGAAAATAGATAAGTAAATATATTACATACTGAAATGATTAAAATTTGATTAATTTAAATTTCAATAGAAATATCTATTAATATTATTGCATATTTACTTTTGAACAATTCACACATATATGTATGTATACAGTAAAAGCTGTAATTGGATTACAGGAAAAGCACTTAACTGAAGAACACAAAAATGTTATTACTCGCATTAAAATTAAAATTAAAACAAACGTTCTGCACACTACACATAAATTATACGGAACAATTAAAATACGTCATCAAACAATGATTATTGTAATTTTAATAATATTATTTACGTTATATGAGTATCAAATTATATTTTACTATGCATCAGCGAATTGCGTTAATTCAACGTGCATTTGAATATTCATAACATTTTCAAATAAAGCTTCACACGGTTCGTATTAATTACTTTTTTTAAATGAAAAATAATTAAATGTGCAGTGGCGTAGTGGGGCTCAAAATCTGGTAACTTCGGTGACAAAGATTATTATTTTATTGATTGAATAGGATTTTTTATCCATATCCGCTCCCAATGTGGAGCATATGTCCTCCTAATGGAGGTATCTCAACAGAAGTTTTTTTTCTACGAAAAATGTTTGTTACTCAGTCGCTCAACCTCATTTTTTTCAAAGTGAGTAGTAGGGAAAGATGGATAAGGCTAGAACAGGATTAGTGGTTGACTAAACGCTATCGCTACACCCAGTTATTAAAGGATCAGAAGGATGGGAGGAGAGGAAATAATGTGGATTTACGTTACAAACACCCAGTCTTCGATCGCAACTTTGAATTGAATAAATCTCCAATTCACTGTGATCTGATCGGGAATCGAACCCAGACCTGCGTGATCGGTAGAGCAAGCTCTAACCAACTGGGCCACAGCAGGCGACTGATATGCATTTACTTGGGTATAGGCATTTACTTGATAGAACTACATTGTAATACAGCTTTATATACTGGTAACGAAAAGATACACAATACATCTAGTTATTAACTCTAACATCTTAATTCATATTACAATAAAATATGTGCATTATGGCAATGCGAGAACGACCAGTTAACCACTAGTCCTGTACCAGCCTTATCTTTATACCTTACTCTCTTTAAAAAAGGGATGTTAAGCAACTGTCTAACTAGCTGTTCTCGTAAAAAACTATGTTGAGATATCTCCATTATCTATCGATATCATATCTTCAGGAGCCATATCCTCCACATAGAGAACAGACATACATTTAAAAAAAAGATTTACAAGAATTGAATTCTGGCACTTAAAAAAAAGCACTGTATATAACTGATAAAATAAGATAATATAATAAATTAATTGTGCAAAGTAACAATAACCATTCAGTGTCGAAAAAACCTTAGATTTATAAATTTTATATAAGTAATAGGTTTTAAGATCTTGCACTATAACTCAGTGTCACTTGCACTAAATCAAAACCTTTACTTTGCTTTATTTGTCACCACTGCAATGGTGTAAATCGCAAATCCTCAATCTTTTTCGATTTGTGAATCCATTTCATAATTTCCATCACACCTCTTACACCCTTCACATTTAGCTAATATGTACATATTAAATTCAAAGCATTTACTTATATTTTAATAACCAACTCAAAATTAAATTAACTATATTTATGTCAAAGACAAACTTAAGTCGTTCAGCCTGTTGAATGCAGTGGCAGGGCAAGAGGTTTTGCTGCCCAATGTTGTCCTTGATTTCTCTTACCCTCAACGTTCTCTCAAAAGTAGTTTTTAATTTACAATTGTGGTAAATTGAGGGTATTTTTAAGTCTTGAGCTGATATGAATTTACAGATTAAGCCGGAGATGCTCATTTTTTTGATAGATACTAGAATATATTAAAATATAATTTCTGTATGAATATATTTGAATCGTTCAAATTATGTAAATTCACACAAATTTTGCCACTAACGACCCGGGTTTCGCCTTCGATTTGACAAATTGTGATGACATAAATTGAATATTGAAATTCCATCAAGCACCTTCAGTCGAAATCTTAAATTATATCTTTATAAAAACTTTATTTTTATTTTTAAATGTTATATTTTGTAATATACATTGTAGTCATGCTGCATGTGTGTTTTTAAAATGTGTTAATGGCTTGCTTTTTCTCGTTAGAGCTATTATTTAAAAAACATTGTAATTATAAAAAGTATATTTAGTCAGCGAGTCACCAAGGTCAAATGAAGTGGGATAAAGCAGGATGAATAAAATATAACCTACATTAATTCTGTAAATAAAATAATTTGTACTTGTTAACTACGTTTGAAATGTTCTATTTTCTATTTGGAAATGCCGCCCCTCAAAAAGTACCACCCGGGTCGATCCACTCACTCCGCCTCTCTTAAACTACGCCACTGGTTGAATGCATCTGTTTTGATATCAAGAAACGTTAGAAATGCACATAAGCAGAGAGGAATGTCAGTAAAAATTAATGGAATAACACTATAGATCCCCTGGAAATATGTAACCAAAACCAGAACTAATTGAACGGTTTTAAATAAAAACAAATTGCGTGCCAAAGAATAACAATTACTTACATATTTTAAAATAAATTTTTACATAATTCGGAAAATTAGAGAGCTTCTTGATACAACGGTAATCATGCTAGCAAAAAGCCTCAAAAAAAAATACCTGTTCTTAAAACTAGAAGGCTAAAGACTCTTACAAAAACACAAACTGCAAGTGTGTCATAATTTTGCACAGTAAATTGCTAAAAAGTATTCATTGTAAAACAGTAATGGTCTGCCAATACGTTAACAAGGGACTCGCTTAATCTCAAAGCAATTATCGGTGTTCCAGGAAAGGAGTAAATTTTTTTATCACTCCTATTAATAACTCCATAAATAAGCAATCGATTGTTACTTAATACACTTATAATATGTAACAATATGCAATTTACCGTAAACTTATCAATGTAAATAGCTAAAAATTTACTACTGTGTATACTGAAGCTGTCGTAGATAATATATTAACAATGCACAATAATTGTCTACCAGTTATCATCACAAAAGGGCTTCGTGGGAGCTTGGGCAATTTTCTTATTCAATATCGGGCCCAGTGACGTTCTTAGGCAAGTGCTGCTCCTAGGCAAAGCTTAAAATAGCGCCCTTACAATGTTTCAAAATATTTTTTTCTGAAATTACATAACATATGAAGTTTTCTCATCAAAGACATGGAGACTATAATATTTACTCTGAACCAAATTCGTTAAATTATGTGATTACATTTTGCCGCTCCCTAAGACTTGCCGCCCCTAGGCAACTGCCTGATTGCCTATGCTCACGGGACGTCCCTGATCGGGCCGATATCAATATAAGTTAGAAATTGCAGTCATGTACTATTAAATTAATTGCCGCCTGTGTGGTCGAGTGGTCAACGTCGTTGGCTACCGCTACGGAGGTCACGGGTTCGAATCCCAGTACGGGCAGTTTTATAAATTGATTTTTCAATCGATTTATGAATTTCTGTTCAAAGGCATGGATGTATGTGATGTCTTGAATTCCCCCCTCCCACCGATCCTATCATATGAACGGGGCGTATCGAGAGCGACTAGCTAACCACTAGTCCTGTCCTAGCCATTTCCTTCTATTCCTACTCTCTTTGGGAAAAGAGAGGTTAAGCAACTGAGTAACAAACACTTCTGTTAAGATAATCTCCATTAAGAGTACATATGCTCTACATTAGGAGCGGACATGGTAAAATAAAAAAAATAAAAATAAAACTAGGGACTCGCCAGACTTAGTAAAATTTAGCAACGGGCTCGCGCAAACCTCTCCGAGCCCCTTCCAGCCCACCCCTGTATGTATACAATATGTGTTTATAATAATATTTCGTGAAATCTCACACTTTTGGTTAAGTTCGCACAAACAAAACACAATGCATATGCTATCAGGTCGTAAGTCGTAAACACAATACATCAAGTTCAGAATATAAAGCAATTCACAATTCTGTACCTATTCAGCAATACACATTATATTGTAGTTATGAGTTTATATTATATTACGGAGAGCAAAGCAATGTCTTTAACTTTGCTCGAGTTCTGTTCGCGATTTATAGACGACAACAGACTTGACGCAGTTAATAATATCTTTAGTGCTCACATCATACGCCATTTCAGAACAATGTAGAAATTCAATATTAGTTCAGAGTTATTTACAAACAATTAAATTCATTATAATTGAACTGAACACTGAACGGAATATTGCATAAAGTAGCAAAAATCTCTAGCCAAATCTCATCGTCGCGAAATAGAAATCATTTTTAAAAAAACTTCAAGTTCATCCGTGCACTTTAACGCCCGAAGATGCCGAAAGGCGAAATCCGGGTCGTAAGTAACAAAATTTGAACGATTCAAAAAACTTTTGCATTGATGAGATTCTTAAGTAATTCACTTAACATTTACATGTGTGCCTATTATAGGCAAAGTGAGCCAAGTGGTATTTAAAAAAAGTTAGATGCGTTCTTTTAACACATCCCTCACGGTGCTAAAAAATACTTCCGATATGTTGCTTGCTCTTAGAGCAGTGCTTCCCAACCTGGGATCCGCGAAAAAATCGATGATTTCGAATTCGTGGGTGAGCTAAAAAAAAACGAGTTACGGAGACAATTGAGGAGGGCCGCAGATTATTTTTTTTTAGATTTAGGGGGTCGTGGAACGAAAAAGGTTGGGAAGCACTGCATTAGAGAATCAAGTGAAAAAACATGTTTTTACACTTACCGCCCTTTGATGATCTGTAAAAACTCAGGACGTACATTTTTAAAAAACATAGTTTTCACTTGGTTCTTTACAGGCCAGCAATATATCGGAAGTATTTTTAGAACCGTATGGAACGTGTTAAAGTATCATAAAAGTGAAGTAACCTCAGTTATTACACATTGCAATAGTGTTATATCCGTAAAATAAAAAAATGCAGTCCACCAAAACACCAAATAAAGATGTGATTTATTTAAGCTTTTGGCTGCCGTAGAAAAAAGTACGTTTGTACTTAGCACGCAGGCCAAAATTTTCAATGATTAATTTAATTAGTTATTGGCGAGGTTACGCGTTTCTGGCGTGTTTACCAAGAAAATTCGACTTGATATCTCGTATTTGGCAGCCATCCAGTTAAAAGTAAATGAAAAATGTTTTACCACTTCAATAATTGGCTCACTTCACTTCTAGAAGGCCTATATAATATATTAGGCAGACTATACGAAAAGTAGTTCTGGTTACATGTGATGATTTTCTTGTTTGCAAAAGTTTTCAATTCATTTTTCAGTTCTATTTTTTTTTTGCATTTGAAGCCTGGATAGCATTTTCTAGTAATTACAGATCGGTTTTGCTTCTAAAATTGTTCACAGAGAAAGCAACACTGTAATCCACCACTGGGTACCATTTTGAATTTGATCTGTTGCCTGCCATTTTGATATTGAAATATAGCTTTTGCGAACACGACGCAGTCACTTTCATTTACCTAATCTCGATGGCGTATCGTTTCAATTATTTAGTCTACCACCTTCCACTTGATGTTACGTTGTTCTATAAAATACAGTTTTTATCATAAACTTTTATAACCAACTACTACTCTAAATTATAAAAATATTATGGACACCTTTTGTAAAACACAAATGAAGCAATTCAAAAAATATACAAAATTAGTAGGTTTTTTTTTCATAGAACTATTATTTATTTATTTATTGCTTAAAAATAAAATTATAGTACATAACATAACAGCTGACGCCAATTCGCCATATACTTGACAAATATAAAGACACAAAATATAAAATAAAACTACATAATACATAAGAATCAACACAAGAAATAAAATACTAAAATTTAACAAACAGTTCACAAATACTATTACTAAAAATGTCCACTTCTCTAGGCAATGAGTTGATCAATCGAACGGCCCTAGGAGCTGGTGACTCATACCTCCTAAGCGAGGTATAAGTTTTTAGAAATAAAAGTTTTTGCTCATAGTTTCGCCCACGTAAGAATAAATTGGTAGCATGTAAATTAATAGTCATGAGAATTTCAGGATTATTAACTCGGCCCCGAAGGAGAAGAGAAAATGCTATTATAATTATAGATTCACCTACATTTATGTTTAATGCTATATTTTATATTTTTGAATAAACCATGGTTACGTATTACCTACCTCATAAATAGAAATAGTCAGCATCGTTTACGAATAAACTGTGGTGGTCTGATGATGCTTCTCAAAGAAGTGACACGTGTCGCAAATTGTAACACAAGTGGAGTAACGAAGTTATCATTTTATTTTTATTAAAAATAAACTTCCACAAAGCTACCGCCGAATCTACCAAAGATACTAGTTAAAGTATTTTCTTTACTAAGATTTTTTGTACACTATTGTGTACACTATGACGCTGGGTAGTATTTTGAATTTGATAGTCGTCTGTCATTTTTAAATTGAAAAATGGCTGTTACGGTTTTTTTAATTTAATTAGCCTCTATATTTTAATGTGTTGTCTATTGAGTCTTGCATCTAATCAAACTAGGGATTTTGCAATTCAAAATAACAGAGTTTTCTAAGACTATTCTAATTGTTTGTTTTGCTTATAAGCAATGGTGGGCTGCCAATATCTTAACAAGGGGCTCGGTAAATCTTATCCATTTATTTGTATCCATTTTCACTCCCAATGTGGAGCATATGGCCTTCTAATGAAAGTATCTCAAAAAAAGTTTTTTTTTCTACGAGAACTGTTTGTTACTTAGTCGCTCAACCTCTCTTTTCCAGAGAGACTAGTTGGGATAGAATGATAAGACTAAGACAGTACTAGTGATTAACTCGAACCCATGAGGTCCAGCACGGAAGCCCACAACGCTGAATGAAAAAACTAAGGCGCTAAGTCTTGTTTCATAATAAATTTTTAAACCATCTGCAGAAATTGCAGTAAGTTGCTAATTTGATCTGAGACGAATGATTTTCTTATCTTAACAAGGGGCTCGCCAGCCGCACTGAAATTTAACAAGGGGCTCGCGCGAGCCCCTCCGAACCCCCTCCAGCCCACCCCTGCTTATAAGTATCCATTTTTAGATTCAATATAATTCATTGTATGTTATTACTGTTCTACGATAAACTTTTCTGTATCAATTCTCACGGTTGACAACAAACATTCGTATACTTCTGACCTTGGTAGAGATTTTCTCGAATACCTAATGCTGTTCGCCCATCTCGCTCGCTTCACGAAAGCTCTGTCTAAAAGGTTGTCACAGAGCTTTATGGTAGGGCTTTTATTACGCGCCATACTATTGATTCAGAAATAGTAAAACTTTTTATTCTAAGCCGTACACCGCCAGGAGAACCTTGGCGAAATGGCTGTGACGATAACTGTGTCAAACGTATTCCAGTAACTGAAGAAATGAGAATGTCTTCAATGGTCCGTAAATTCTCGCCTCAAATACGACCATGCAATATTGACAAGGAAGTTAAATAACTTACCAACTAAATTATATCGTTAATTTAATATAAACACTGTAATTTTAGATCCATTTGCATATTACACGTAAAAATTTGAATCAACTAATTTAAATATGTATTCAAACATTATCAACTGTTATAAAAACAACTCATCGGAGGATTGACTAATCCAAATCCTTTTATTTTCACACTCCATGCAAAAGACATTGTATAGCATTTAATCCATAACCCAGGGGTGGGCTGGAGAAGGCTCAGAGGGGCTCGAGCAAGCCCCTTGCTCAATTTTACTAAGACCCTTTGTTAATTTAAGAGAAAACAATATTCTCAGATCAAATTAGTATTTAAATGCAATTACTTATTTATATGTTATCTACGACAGCTTCAGTATACACTGTAGTATATTTTTAGCTATTTACATTCATAAGTTTACGATAAATTGCATATTGTTACATATTATAAGTGTATTAAGTAACAATCGATCGCTTTTTAAAGTACTGCATATAATTTGGAGTGATACAAATATTCACTCCATTCCCAGAACACAAAGAATTACTTTGAGATTAAGCGAGCTCCTTGTTGACGTTTTGGCAGCCCACCGCTGCCATAACCATTTCTTGTTTATTAATAGATAATAGAATACATATAAAAATAGCATAGATCCAAGTCTTGGGTAATCGCTCCTAAGACACTCCTGCAAACATTTGAAAACTCTATATTTCTGAATACGCTAGACGACTTGCAAACAGGACTGTGACGTCAGAGTCGTGGAGTTTTGGTGTTTGAGTCAGAGTCGTCAAAAAATAAGTGACTCCGACTTTTTTTTTAATTAAATTATAATACAATTATTTTTGCAACTCAGTAGCCAATGGTAAATAACAAAATGTTTTCATCCACAGCCCTGCATGAAAATCAGTAGTGGGTACAAAGTTTAGTACCTATTTAGGTAGTTAGAAAGATAAATATTTTGTAGGTGAATAATTCATAAAGTAGCCGGTCCCACATCCATCATCTGTAAGAAATTATTTATTAAAAAAAAAATCAGCCGGTACCGTGCCCCAGGTGTTAAATCGCTGCGAAATGCGTCCTCTTGGCATTGTTTCCCTACCAAACACCATAATACGCAGAACGGGGATGGAAAACGTCGCAATGCATTAGTATTATTATGTAATAGACTAGCAGAAGTACTCGCTCGTTGGCAAGGATTTAAATCAGGCAAACACTTTCTTCGCGACAATGGTGATGTGGGGAAATAATTAATTAAAAGCGAATCGACATATCTGCCTGCTTTCAAACCTTATGAATAGTTATAGTCATCTCACTCAGAGCGATATTACCTATGTTCCCACTGTTTTTTCGGTGTGATAGAATGTTTTAAATGGTAGAGGCTTCTTTTTTCTACAAAAATTACTAAAATAATCGATTCAGTGTTCATTGAATGTTCATTTATTTATTAGTTTATTACGGCTGAACATAAATTAATAAAAATATTATAAACCGAAAGAAATGAAAATTTATATTCAACAAAAATACTACAATAACAATAGACAACTTATAATTGACAGTTGATATACCCACAAAAACATTCAATCATTCTAAATTCAAACTTTTCCGAACACAGAATGTCATTCGATGTGTTGCTGCTGGCTTTTGGGAAATTTGCGTGGGTTATTTTAGCAATAAAATGGCCAGATTATCGCTGACTGTCAACAGGCATTGCAAGTCGTTATCTGGCTCAAACATGCATGCCGCTAAATTACACGCATCACTGCCACAATAAAGCCGTTTTGTCCGACCATTAGGTATTATACAAATTTGTAAAGGGCGCCGCTTTTTACAATAACAATAAAAAAAAATGGCAGCGTTTGAGATAATAAATTATTTCAATAAGCTGTTTGATTTTTTTACTATTAGGGGAGAGCGGGTCTAGTTGGCTATATGTAGATGTGATTTATTTAGCACAGTACGTAATAATACTTTTTCCCAACTTACCTAGATGTCGACACTGATGTCAATCGATAATTATGTATTTTTTTAAAGTTTAAATAAAATGGCGGTTGTCACATATTTTTTTTAAATTGATAGAGTTTCCAGTATTTGGCGTTTTAATTTGACATACATGCAGTATTGAAAAAAGTCACCATTTAATGATGTTACTGATTAACGCAGACGGTAAGTAGAGAAGTAGTTTGAAAAATAATTATACTCAAAATAAAACACTGCAAATTCTTGAGAATCTTAAGTAATCTAAATGGAAATATCCAGATATTTATAGAAATCAGAATTCTCTACATTTATCGATTAAATATATCACAATCTTTTAACTCGATCAGTGGTCGGAAAACTCATTAGTCAACTGAACCAACTATACAACAAACTATATAGGTAGGTTGGCACATAGTCATTAACTTGATTACGGTACTCCTAACCTGACTTTTGCTTAACTGGGTAGCTGCCACAGACGAGTTACTTCGTCAATAACTAATTAAATTTATAATTGCAAATTGTAACTGGCGAGCTAGGTACAAAAGTGCTTTTTTCTACGGCTACCAAAAGGCTTAAAGGTCCTCAATCTGATTGAGGTACGTTCGCTGAGATTGCCCCTTCCGTAGCCGACTTCTGCGCGTGGGACACGAAGTTTCAATAGCACGTACATAATATGTGGTATTTTGTGGAAGAGCCACACTCAAGGTGCCAAAGAGCCGCAGTTTACCGACCATTGAACTAGACCAGGGTTTCCCAAACATTTTCTGGAATGGAACACTTCGCAAATCCGGAAAATATAATGGAACACTTAGCTGATTTTTTAAGATTTTTTAAAACTGTGGTGCAGCGTATAAAACCATTCCATTTTTTTTTTTGGAACACCCACTCTGGCATAGTTTGGGAAACCCTGAACTAGACTATCAAAAATGGCATAAAATTTTATTTGTTTGTACCAGATACCAAAACCACCTGGCTTAAAATACTTCGATCCATGAATATATCGCTGATAAAGATTTGAATTATTTTATTTTTCGTAAGCTTATATTCAATTTTGAAACATACAAATTTTCTCATTAAGTGTAAAATTGCACGTAGAATACGCACATATATTTTTCTCAATTTTGACAAAATTTGGTAATATCGCTTTTTTTAGCTGGACGCCTCAATTCATACAATATGGCTAAAATAAAATTGACGGTAATAAATATAAGTGAAAAAGTTTTACAATTTTGGTTTTAACAATCCGGTGGCGAATTACACACTCTTGGGGTATTCAATCGCAGGGGCCTCAACAGGGCCAACGAGAGGTTATTTAAAATGTAAATTAACCATAACCGCTCCCAATGTGGAGCATATGGACCCCTAATGGAGTTTATTTCAAAATAAGTGTTTTTACAAGAACTGCTTTTTACTCAGTTGCTCAAGCTCTTTTTTTTCAAATAGAGTAGGGATATAAGTATAGGGCTAAAACGGAACAAGTGGTTAGCTAATTGCTCTTGCTACGCTTTATTTTTTAGGTAGGATTGATGGGAGAGAATTCAAGAAATCAATGCCTTCGAATCAGTGGTGTCACAAGGGGAATGTGGCAGGGACGGACCGCCCCGGGTGGCATATTGTTGGTGGCAGCATTTTCAAAAATAAATACAATATTTTCGAAAAATTATATTTATACATGAAAAAAATTAAGCAACCTGTTGTAAATACTTCTATATCATAGTTAAAAATAGTAATAAGTCAGTGGTTTCCAGCCTTTATGTTACTGCGCCTCCCTTTAAAAAATATATATCTTCACGCCTCCCCATCCTTTATTTCATATAGCAAAAAAGACACGTTTTAAAGGGTAAATACATATGTTGGATTGTTCGCGCCTCCCAGGTTGTAAATCGCTGGTATAAGTGATAAAAAACAAAAATAGAGTAAATATTGGGGGCGGCAGGACCTCTTCTTGCGACACTGCTTTGAATATAAGTCAATTTATATTATTTATAGCTCATTTATTTTTTATTCGGGTCACGATGTTTACTCTTATATGACATGGAATTTTGCGACACCTTTCTGCTACCCGAAAAACAGCGCTTCCAAATTGTATTGTGCTTGGGACTTTTCAAGTGCTTAATCCGCCACTGATTACATACTTTTTGTTGTTTTCCGGAATATTAAAATATTATGACATAATATACAAAAACAAAAATATTGCCTTTTGAAAACCTTATAAGCAAAATATGTCACACAATGTTGTAATCTCGCCATTACCACTATTTTAATGTTGCAGCATCCATAGACCGGTAGGTAGGCAAAAATCGAATATCTTTTAAAATGCGTATGTTTTGCATATATTTAGAACATTTCAGTAATTCAACTTTAATTTTTCTTTTCGTTTTAAGGTTGTAGAATTTTAGTATTTAAAAATTGGAGAATTTTAGTTTTATGAAATAGATTAAAATTATTTTTTTATTTTTCTACTTGGCAGCATTGAAATTCGCAAAACGACGCATCTTTCAATTTTGACAATTGTCTTTGGTGTCTTTCGTGAGTAATGTCAGCTTCGTTTTGTTGTTATTTTTATGCATTATTGCTGATACCCCACTTTCATCTCATTTCCAATCACATAGCATATATAATTATTTAAATTTATTGGCGTTAGAATATTGAATCGCTTATTTGATGTCTCTACAATGAATAGAATCGCAAAATTATGCAAATTGTGTAAATGCTTTTGAATTTGGAATGCTGAATTGCCGGACGGTGAAATTCGAATGAAATGGATCAACAATTTTCATTGTCGTGGAAGAATTTCCACGGGAACCTTTCTAATGGTTTCGCAGGGCTGCTTGGGAGTCGGGAATTCGTGGATGTGACGCTGGCCGTTGATGGGGAATTGCTCCAAGCTCATAAAGTTGTGCTATCGATATGCTCCCCATATTTCAAAAAAATGTTCCAACTCAATCCGTGCCAACACCCAATCGGTGAGTGTAGCTTTCTTTATTTCGTATCTCTTTGTTATCGTCTGACTAATCAAAAACTGTGTTGATACATAGTTTTGTCTTGTTTTTGAGCAATATACTTTAATTTAACACTGACAGAGAAACTAACAGTACACGCATAGGTTAACGTACTTCGTTCAGTAAGTAGAACTTATTATAACGATATTATCATTACTCTGTCGTATTTGAGTATCAGTGGGCTATGCTGTAAAATTGTATACCATGACCATCAAAGCTGAAGACTAATGACTAAAAAATAATACAGATCTAAAAATAATCTCTAAATGTTTCTAATAACAATGCAGTTCTAAAGAAAATTTAGTTATCGTAAACAGGAGTCGGAGAAACTGATAATTCTCACTAAATAATACAATATCAGTATGAAATTGTCTTCATTATATGTCATGCAATCTTGGATTGTTGCCAAGAGAGGCACGAAGATATTCTTTTTCTTTAACCCATTTTTGCCCAGTGTTCCAATATTGGAACATTTAGTGTTTTTACTTCCACTCCATTTATGCATGACGTAATAAAAGTTTAGATTGCATCAGTCTCAATCATTCTACAGCTAACAAGTGTAGGGATTGTTTCATGTAGTATTTTTTTCAGATTTGAACCTTTTGGAGTGAGCAGTGTTTTTTATTTGCATCAATTACGGGCCAAAATGGGTTAAAGGGAGGCGTAGTAACAAAGTTTGTAAACCGCTGTCTTAGAGAAAACCATAGAGCAAATTTCAATTTTATGGCGATGAATTTTGTTTTTTTGCGTAATTCACATTAATTATTGGTTTTCTTGACAGAAATATATATTTTTTTTAAATTTACTTGAGAATTGCATTGTTTGTCCAAATTTTAAAGAGTCTGGGACCTCCCTGTGATCACATCAATATACACTGCACAGAAATTTAATGATTAACAAATTTGATTCACATATTCAAAAGCTTTAAGTTGTTTACAGTGCTTTTGTTGCCAAAAATAACTTTAATCGGAATTGACTTGATGTATATTATGTTAAAATACACTAAATATGTCTGAACTTATTTTTTTAGAAAATACATTGTGCTAAAATCTATCTACAGTGGAACCTCGATCCTACGTTTTTCAAGGGACCGTAATAAATGAACGAATAATGCGGGAAATCTTCAAATAACACCAAAAAAATGTTTAATTTTCAAAAAACTCATTTATTTATTAATTAAAGAACAAATAAATATATTTTTAACTTGTTTAATACAAACTAAGTAGCCTATTTGCAGTTTGGCACTTAAATTTTAGCAAACACTCTTCAAAATCGCGTACATTTCTAAGTCAACTCCTTTTTACTATGTCGATTCGTTTTTCTCCTGAATTTTTTCCAATGTCTTTAATTATTTTCAGTTTCTCAACTAGAGTTCTAGTTTTCTTCGTTTAGGTATTTTAGTTTTGACTTTTGAGTTATGAAAATCTACGCAACCAGATGCAATGTAAGATTATTTATGAGCGAAAAAAATATTCCACAAAAATGGACAATCGGGATAGATAGTAACTGGGACGGGACGAAAATATTTAGATGATAGATCGAAGTAATCGGTAAATCTGGAAATTATTAACGTGGAATTACTAAACATTGCTATTACGGAGTGGGGTCTTGGTCGAGTAAAAAATAAACGATCCATGCATAAAGACAAAGATAGTGAGAACGGAAGATCGAGGTTCCACTGAAAAAAACGCGAAACGAAATGCGAGGTAAGATTATTTATGAGAAATATTCAACGAAAACGGTCAATCGGGATAATATTTTTGACGGGACCAAAATATTTGAACGATAGATCGAGGAAAACGCTAAATCGGGGAAGGGTTAATGCGGGATTATTTTACATTGTTCTTATAGGTGTTTGGCCGGGACTATGAAAAATAAACGAACCATGCGGGAAAACGAACAATGCGTGAACGGTAGATCGGGGTTCCACTGTATATGCATTCATAACACAAAACAACTGGTTTTTTAGTTGATGGCTTCTGCCAGTTTATCCACCATATATGATATGAAAGGCAATAACGCAAATGTGTAATGTTTACTATGTCAATAACATCCAAACTTCATATCAAAGTTTGTACTGATCGATGGATGCTATAAGTCAGGAGTCCCCAACCTTTTTTGACTCTAGAGTGCATTCTAAAATATTGCTAGGGCGGCGAGGACCACCTATTTTTTCTTGATTTATAAGTGGACTCGGATGTCGCCTGCTGTGGTCTAGTTGTTTCGAGCTTTCTCTACCGACCAGGCAGGTCTGGGCTTGATTCTCGGCAAGATCAATCTCAAATTTACATATTTAAATGTGAGACTTAAGACATGGGTGTTTGTGACGTCAATTTACCTCGAATTTATCTTGCGTGACTTGCAATAAATTCTCATCCAGTTTTCTCGTATGATCCTTTACCTTTATATCTTAACCTTCTCACCGCGTATGACCGTTATGCATGTCCTAGCGAACATGCCCTCAGCGCGCGTGACACGTATAGATGTCATGGAAATTTCAAACCCTATATAAGAACTATCTATTGTGTTAAAATTGTATAACTTGGTTGAAAATATTACTAAATGTATATTTTACCAAATTCAATAGATGGCATTAGTCAAAAAAGATTCAATATAGGCTAAAATAATTTATTTCTGGAACACGCCGTGAACATACGTCATTAATGCAAGATTTTGGATAATGTAAATAATATATAATGGTGAAATTGAAATTGTTCCGAGAATTTAATATTATAAGCATAGTATGGTGATGGCGCAGTGTTCTCAGTCGCACGTGGCGGTATTTTGCAATATGGCGACGTCACGCCGCAATTGTTGATTATTGTTGAATTAAACCGTAAATACAAGAAATATATTGTATTTTATTATTGAAAAAGTTACTTTGAGTGGCAATCAACATATTTGATTAGTTGAAAAAATATTACAACCTATATTTATAGTCGAAAACGCGATAACAAAATCCGCAAAAAAGCAGCCGCGTACAGGGCATGCTCGCTAAATTTGGTGACGCGGGCAAATTATTAAGCTATATCTATTCTGAAGTCTGCGAGAATAGTGTTTTTACAACCACCCACCGATTAAATTTGTAGGACCCTTCCTAAGGCCCAACGATATGATTGAATTTGTTTGCAGTATTTATTTAGACTACACACTCTTAACATCAACCCATCAACCACTTGTCCCCCTCCCTTCATTCAAAACTGTCCATACATTATGGCTACCCAATGAGAAATGATTCAATATCATCAATGAATCTCATCTGAAAACCTTATTGAATTTTTATTTGTCTCATTTCAGTTGTTTTAAGGGACATAACCCACCGTGCCATGAAAGATCTCATTCAATTTATGTATAATGGAGAAGTCAGTGTCAGACAGGAAGACCTTGCCAGCTTTATAAATACAGCAGAAACCTTGGAAATCAAAGGACTTACCAATAGACACGTACGTATATAAAACTTTATTAGTATGAATGTGGATTGAAACTGTTAGATTCATGAAAGTATTTTCCGAATCTATTTCTTGCTATGTTACTCAATATTGTATCCGTCATAGATTTACAGCCCATCACACATCAGCCTTAAGCACTTTCAAATGATTACTGTGAGGGTATTGGGAGCAGTTAAACTTGGTTATCAGCCATCCTCTTTGCACCAGGTCCATCAGACTTTCAGTTACTTACTGTCTTCGATTATATTGTTCATGCCATGACTTTAAAAGAAGGTAGAAGATTTATGAATGACGAGGGTTATCATTGAAAAAGGAAAAAAAATTACATTTTGTGATTGTCATTTAACAGCAATTCTTGTTATACAGCTTCTCTGATAGTTCTCGGGTTAGGAGTAAGCCTTCTCAATGACTATTGGGCTTAAGAATTTTTGAAAACCTTCCCATTTTATTTCAACCAAGTGATAAAGGATCAAGAGTTATAAAATAATATTTGAGTTATATTTTGATGATGAAGATTAAAATGAACTCTCTTAAGATGCAATTAAAAGTGACTATAAAGACACAACTTTTTTGTTTATTCTAATATAATTCACCAGGGTTGGTGGCAGACGTTGTACCTCCGCATGTCAAATTGTATTTTATAAAAACGTTACAACTGCAAAGGTGTTTTTTATAATTTAGCATTTGAATTAACCAAACACCTTTGTGTTCAGCACAGGGTTGCCAGATTTCCAAAATCACAGATTGGGACGTTCACTATTTTGAAGAATTTTTATATATGTACACATTTTCTGAAGTCAGGATATTTAAAGGGACTTACAATGTGAGACTCAGGATGATTCTATTGAACTCAGGACAGCCCCGTTCGAATTCTAAAAGATTAGGACTTGCAAATACCTCGATCAATGTTTGGAAAAGCATTTTGACGATTTTTATTTTATTATTTTCAGAGTGATACAGAAAGTATTGATGACAACCGGAAACTGCCATCACCTGCATCGACAGCTAGTCTCCCACAGCACCGGCCTGAAAGCGTCATCGATGATAATCATGATAAATTTGATGAAGCTCAACTGGAGCTGACCAGATCTCAAATCGAATCCATCAACAGACTGAATCGTTTAGTAGCGCTTAAAAGAAAATCTGAAGAGTTCCTTGCGAACAACTATAATGTGGACCCGGCGAAAGATATTGAACAGGTCTGCCAACCCGAAAAGAGGACCAAATTGAGAGAGAAGCTTATTCTAAACAGCCATAAGATTACTAATAACTGTCCCCCTATCGGAGGAATATCTGTGCGGAAATTTAATAGACAATTTAGAAACGATGCTATACAATTGTCTCCCGTCAATATGTTCAACAATTCCAACAGGCAAAGCTCTATCACCGATAATGAAGTACAAAGGCGCAATTCATATTGTGAAGTAAATAACACTTCTATAGCCAGGGAGGAATTGGTCAGAAGTGCTGCCGATTTGATGGATGATATCAAAACGGAAGCTGCTGACGCTGATAACGACTGTGCCTTCGATGATTCACCGAATAGGAATATCAGTAGTGACTGCGCGAATGATCTCAGCTTGGACGAGCCCTTGGCGGTGCTACCATCTCCTCAGCATATACCAACAGGTTAGTACTGCGTTGATGTATATTCAACGTTTGTTAATCATTTTCTTTTATTGTAATATACAAACCTCTCAGATAAATTTAACTAACTAAAATTGTTATTCAATCCATAGTACTTTTGATAAACAGTACCACCTCAAGTAAGATCTATCAATAACCTTCAAAGGGGACAAGTCACTGCTTTCTCTGCGATATTGTAAATCTCAGAAGTCGGGTCAACCTGAGTTGAAATTCTACTTCTTCCAAACCATAGATGTTTGAATGGCAGCTTATCGTTGTTGTTTCGTTGTTTACTGTTAACTGTCGGTCGCATGTTCGCCCTAATTTGATTAACTCCTTATGTGTCAAAGGGCCGATCTATCAATTCAATCTTTTATGTATTTAACAAGTAAATTTAAATGTAGTAAGCATCAAAAATCGATGATATTATTTTTCATTGATACATAAAAGTTTGCACCATTAAATCGACTATGTGACTTTCTTTAGCAGAGTTTCGTTATGTCGATTGTTCGGTGATCTGAGATTAAAAGAATTAATGAAGACACTCTTTTCTTCAGTTGTTTTTCATACATTTATTATACAGTATTTATTTTTACTTCTACCCAAACTGCCGGAGCACTTTTTTACAGTGATGTAAAACACATTTTACGTCCTCTTTCAAGTATACTCTGTTGAGTGATTGACTGAGACTTTTCCTACATTATAGACACGTTTATTTAATTTTTCTTGCTGATTCGATTATTTAGTATATGTCCATGAAAATATTTAATTTTATACAATAAAGGTGTTGTTATTACTATTTAGTTGATGCATGGTTTTGGGTACATTCTTTTTTTATGTTTGCATGTTAGTTAGCAATATTTATATCTTCTGCACTTTTATTTTTAACATCTCTCACTTTCTCTCCTTCGGGTTTTATTTTATAATTGCATTTATGCCTCCTATCCCTTAACCCCCTCAAAACGAACGTAAGGCATTTTCAATCAAAACATATTATATTTAACCCTTTATAATTATAATCTTTATAAAGTTAACAACACTGAATTTATTAATCTAACAAATATATAGGGCAACTCATTCATTATTATCATCATCATTAGAGTAAGAAAATTACTTTTACAAGTCCTTATAATATCATCTCAAAAAAATATATAATATGATTTCCTTTATATTAGATGAAAGTGCAGTTGATTTTAATGCAACTAACTGTGAATAACGTATTTTAATATTAAAACTTTTGTAAACCAAAATATTAACATGTCTCTTAAACGTCACCAAAAAATGTCACCAAAAATGCTTAGTTGTGAACTTGACTGAGCTATAAAAAAAATAATTTTAGATCTCGTGAAAATTCTTCGACATTGTTCGACAAATATTTGAGAAATAATTTATACATTGAATTGAAAATGCCTCTACGTGTGGTTCTAGATCCCATAATTATCTCCGAATCGCCGTCAGTCTTCGGACTCCCTTGCCCCTGGCTTAGAGCCGAATGCCCTCAAAAAGACACCGGCGGACAGCTGACGGAGCACACAATCATCACCATCCCTCAGAAAGAAGACGGAAAGAAGAAATACCCGCAGCGCTCGTGCAGATTCTGCTGGAGGGCCGGCAAGAGGAGAGACACCCGTTTTATGTGCCGGCAGTGCTGCGTACCGCTGTGTAAGACCAGTTGCTTTCAGAGGCACCAGACGGAGTGGCCCCGTATTAAAGCGACAGCTGATCTTACCATATGAAAACGATGAGTAAAAGAATGTCAAAGTGTCGACAATGTCAGATTCATTATTAGAAATTGATTGCTTTTTTTCAAATGAAATATTAGATTCGTTAATTAACAAGGAAACCAATAAACCTTATCAGTGCTTTATGTATTTTGATCATCAGTCTTGTCACCATGTAAATACATCTCGTTTAGTTGCTCTATAGATGTCTTATGTTCATTTCTAAAATGAACGATTAATGGACAAATTTTATTTCTCAAGTGTATTATCAAATATTATAATTTTTACTGTTTAATCTTTGACATTCTTTAATATCGTAATCATTTATGAATACTGTATATTAGATAGTTACATTTGACTTTTCTTCTGCCGCTACGAGGGAGAAATTAATTGATGATCTCTTTTATTAAAATGAAAGACTTAAACGCGAGGCTGTGGAGACGGGAGTCGTAAAAAACAGGCGACTCTGAATCCCTTTCTTAATTGAATTAAAATACACAAAGTTATGCATTTCACGCCTCCACAGCCCTGCTTAAAAACATGATGATAATGGGCTTGGCCCAGTTTGATTGTTATGGCAATAATCTTTGAGTAATAATTAAACACAGGCCTTAATATTATAATGATAACCTGACATGATCCGAGCTAATATACTGCCTGGTAAAACGTTGCATTTACCTACTTCATTCGTGAAATTTTTACTTTAAAAAATATTGTTTACGCATTATGCACGAATGATCGCATGTAGGTTTATTTTGTTTACGAAAACATAATTTAAAATAAGTTGCTATAATATTGAAAATATCCAATTTACATTCATATTTTTTAACTACAGTAATTCCTCTCATAACATGAGTTCTCAAAACACAAATGCCGAAAATACTTGCAGCAATGTTTCACAGAACTCAAACGCAGACAAATCGGGCGACGTAAACGGACTGACGTGTTCCAGTGTGGTCAACCTTGCAGAAAATTACTTTTCATGTTAAAATATGACTGAACTATTTACTAAGCCTTCCTCTTCAATTAACGCATGTTAAAACATACAATTAATTAACTGTCTGATTTGAATCCTATTACACTTTGTAGTTGTGCATCTTTAAAAACTTTTTTCTTAAAATAAACACAACTTCTACACCATTCGATTTATCAATTGAAGTTAATTATCATTGACATTAAATCTAAATAATAATAAAAACCCTACGATAACATCATCATTTCACCGCAATTATAAACTAAATATAAAATCAGTCATCAATTCAGTAAATCGCACTCCACATATCGATCTGAAATATTGAACACATAATATATTTACCCATACCATTTTATTATAAAATAAATAATAATATAGAAATGCAAATCCCACAACTTTAAAATGACTGGAAGTGAGAAATACTCGTACAGCCGTAAATATTTGTATGTTTTTTTTCAAAAAATAAAAAGACAAGCGTTCGTTGTATAATAATTAATAACTCGTGTGGTTTATTGAACTTTTGCCAAAAAATGGATCAACTTTGCTGGTGGGGCAACTGTTTTAAAGGAACCGTTTAAACCTGTGAATCAAACTAGGCAACAACGAAAAAATTGAAACGAGATAAATCAGTAGCACTGCACACGGATTCAATGATTCCTCCAACGTAGAGGAACAAAAGAGATGTGACAACGCTAGTTTGTTGAGATAGAAAATGAGTTAGAAAATATGAAAGTAACTTATATAATACACATGGATATTTTAAAAATTATGACAATTTATTTTTTTACTCAAAAACACACGATCTGTGTGTAATGTGTCGACAATGAATTGAAAATGTGTTTTGATTTGTGCAAAATAAATTATTCTTGATCTCAATAGTCTCTTTTACAAAGATTATTTTACATTACATATATTTACATCGTGTTTATTTTAATTTTCCATTATGCTCCTTACATTTAGTTGATTGTGCGTGTATAAATGAATCATGAAATTTCTCACTAGTTATTTTCCGATCGTCGATCGGTACACAAGTTAATCATTTGCCTTCCATATGTCTTGCGCAAATGCATTATTGTAAATAATGCCATATTAATATTAGAAGTTTACTTTAAAATTAATTTGGTCATGCCAAGATATATTTTTATATAGTATTTAATAACAAACCAGTGTGTGTGAGTCAATTATCAATATTAATTTTACTTATTAATATCAAAGTCATATTATATTTATGATACACGATGTTGAAATAATACGTTCAGAAAAAAAAGAAACAAAATTCGCCTATTCATTTCTAGTGCCTATTTGCGACACTGTTGAAACTCACCTCTATGATATTGAACAGTGTTGCCACTCTAATCATAAGTACATTTCTTTACTCATAGAGAAAATAAATACAGTAAATTCGTAATAAAATGTAAATAAAAATGGCCACTAAAAATACATGATAAATATGATACGTTCATGAACGAATGATTGAATCTGTACAAGCTAATTTTATTAGTAAACAAGTCGCTCATTCGGCTCTGTACTAATAATAGAATCGTATCACTTGCATTCACATTATAACATTGATTTGTCTATGAAAATTAGAGTGAGAAAACAAATGACTCGAGGATATTCAAATTTTAATTTAAACTCATTTTATTCGTTTTCTCATTCTAAAACTACTTAGTCAAATGACTTCCAGAGAATCCAGTGAGATTTGAACTTTGAGTAATTAGTTAATGTTATGCAGTGATATGACTCGTATGAACTAATCAGAGAGAGCAATCGACATTTAGTGTTCGATTCACGCCCAAGTGTGTCTAGGCATGTATACTTTATGATAAATGAGAACATTTTGTAATCATAAAATAATGCTCTTGAAAATCAAACATTTTTGACCCACTGTGCCTGCCCTATTAATATTGTTAATCTGTTTTGCCACATTCTGTTCAATTTTCATCAATATAGACATTTTACTGTACTACATATATTATTTTTAGAATAGTTTCTGATTGCAGATACGGAAATAAATTTTTGATACTATACATACATATCTATTTTTTAAATTACCACTCTATTTTAAGTCTAACTATAATATTCAAATTTATAATGTTTTATAGATATTCTATATCATATTATAGTAATCAATATTGCATACATAAAGTGCCACAATTAAAACTATATTTTAAAGGAATTTTAATTGTAAAATATATCGATCGAATAGTATTTTTATACATTTTTAAATTTTAATAATAACTGCAGCAAATTTAATAAATATATACATATTTAAAAAAAAAAACTACTGTTGAAAACATTAAGTATTTTGAAAAAAATTTTGTATACAATTTTATATATTATATTTGTCATTTTTGTGCCATAAAAATTGTATAATTGAATTGGTCATATCAAAAACACGATTTTTTTTTATTAACCTTTTGACCGTGGCTCGGATCCAGATCGGTTCAAATTGGACTGCTATAGCAGTCAACCGCGGTCTAGAGGTTAATGATAACACTATTATCTTTTTCGAAAACGGTTTCAGAGTAAATATTCAACCTGATTTTAATAAAAGTTTTATGTCGGTCCTGAAACACCATACGTAAAATATGTCACTCCTAAGCTCCTGACAAATTTGCTTTCTGTCAGTTATAGGGTTGTGAAATGTTTCCAATTATTAGTTTCTTCTTTTAGTAATATCCATAATTTTTATTTAAACATGGCCGATTTCATCTGCACTTTCAAACTAACACGATTATAATTAATCAGTATTATATTAAAATGCTTAAAAACTGAGGCAGTTCTAGACAGTTCAATATATGGCAATAATAATTATATTCAATAAAGCCCCTCCACCAAGAATTTACAGTAAACGATATTCAATTTGATAACTTTGTTACTCCACTTGTGTTACAAATTATGACACATGTTTTGCCACTTTAAGAATCATCTTCAGACATAATATCGCAAGGTTTACAAATAAACTAAATGACATTTATTAATTCTATTTTTGTCAGATCGATATACATCATGTCTTATGTGAATCAAGGCTTATCTAAATCAATCCTAATACATACTCAATTAACAAATGTGGCTTACATCATTAATAAATAATAGCGATCAAGTCAAAAAAAATGCTTTGACAATATCTACAGTAAAACCTCAATATAATAGGCCGTCAAGGGTGCATCTCTTAACCTTTCGGCTGCCGTAGAAAAAAGTACATTTCTAAATAACACGCCGGCTATAATTTGCAATATAACTAGTCTCTAGTGTGTTGAGAATGAAAAATTTGACGAGATATCTCGTCTGGCAGCCATCCAGTTAAATCTGAATGTTTGTTATAACATAAAATAATCTAAATTTGTTATTAAGAAAATAAAATCATATTCAAAGCCAGTGACGTTATTCAAAAATAATGTATTAACGTAATTTAAAATCATCGGTCAGTGCACGACAAAACTGCAGCAGCTCTTTCATAAATTGCTCACAAGTTGTTCATATATTAAGTGATTAATGCAGAGAATTCTTGTATTGTTTTTAGATTCTTAGACAATTATGACGATATTAGTCTCAATGGTCTAGTGGTAAAAGCTTTTTCCTTGCGATCAGGAGGGTTTGTTCAGGTCTCAGCAAATTCAATGTAAAATTGATTTATTTTAAAAATAAGATTTCTTCTTGAATTGATCTCGATTGACTTAATAAAATTCTCAGCGAGTTTATCTCGTATGATTTTTCAATTTGAAAATATTTGGTGCATCGGCAATTGTGTGATGTATTGCCAAATATTTTTTAAAAAATATATATTTTTACGGCCACCTATGTATTGAATGTTTTATAAATTAATAATTTTAAGATACATATACTAAAAGCATTTATTTACATTCTATTCTATATGATCTCATTGGCAATAATGGTGTATTTTTAATATTATAATGCATGAGAATCTAATGTAAAGTGCCATATAGTAATCAAACTACCTATATGAAATTATTATATACTAAAATTAAGTATTTTATCAAATGCTATTTGTTTTAACATCTCACTATTGTTCTATTACTATTGAAATGTAATTCTAGGAACCGATATGTTTGAAAAAATAATGTATGATGAAAATCATTGAATCAGTTGTGCTATACAACTTAAATGTGTCAACAAACCCCCTTTCCTACTACTACTGCATTAAAAATTATAAATAATAAATACAGATTTAAATATATTTTCATGTAACTAAAAATTTTGAAACTTTTTAAATTTTGAGTGGACTCTAATATCGATTTCTTAGTGTAAAGATGTCGTAACGACCCAAATGTCGAAAATGAGTTAAGAACAAAGTTGACTGTAAAATGTAACATTTTACAGCCAACTGCGTTCTTAACCACTTGAATACCGAGCGGACACAGGTGTCCGAAACATATGCAAGCAACACAGATGTCCATGACATTTAAAAAATCAAATACAGTAGAACCTCGATTATCCGGATTGTTTTCTGGAACAAAATTTTTACGAATTTGCTAATTTTCTCGTGGCGAATTGATTCCACAGAAAGTTCATGTAACACACTAGAAATTGTTATAAGAGACATTATAGAAGCAATAGCACAAATTTCAATATGTGCTGAATGTGTCAAAGAATATGTTACCAAGTGGTTAAACTTTGATGCGAACGATCTTGGATTTCAAATTTTGAATGATGTGAAAATAATTAAGGAAATATTTGTCTCAACAAGATCAAGAAGACGAAGAAGAGATATACAAAGAAAGACTTATTGGTCCTGCTCATTTTAAGGATTTTCAGTGTTTAGATGTCGCCATGAAGTGGTTTTAGAGCCAAGAAGAATGTATCTCAGAATATCTTATATGTCTTAAAAGTATTCGCGATTTGGCTGCTTCAAAAAGAACAGCTAGCTTATTTAAGTTTAATTTAAATGAATTTCTCGATAAAAAATAATTTAATTCAAAAGCTTTATGTTAATCTAGACAAATATTTTTTTTACACTGATTGTACATGTCTTTCCGTGTAAATTATGATTTTTTTTCAATTATACGGATTTTTCCTTATCCGGACTACCTTCATCCCCAATTAGTCCGGATAATCGAGGTTCTACTGTACTTAGTATTCTAATAGAATATAAGCAATATTTTGACGAATATGTAGGTCAATATAGGTTTTTAAAATATCGAATTCGAATGTATATTAGACAAAATTATTTTTCTCAAAAACATGCAGTATCTCTGGGACATATTAATGATTTATTTGCGCGGTGTTCAAACGGTTAACTCATTTTCGACATTTTGGTAGTTACAACATCTTGACACTAAGCCTTCGATATGCTGAAACTAAAACTACATATGATTGTATATGCTTGGTTTAACTCATGATGCCAAAATGATCATTGATATATTTGACAATCCAATCAGGCAGAATATATTGATATTTTTAACATTCATACTGTTCATATTTCATAACCTTGATGTTGATAGCAAACATTGTCTAACTCAGTTCATATATAGGAACTTCTTGCAAATATAAACTTTTATGTCGTGCTATATCGGCTGGGGCTGCCATTTTGATTTTACCATAGTCAGATTTTATAAATGCAAGTTGCCACAATTTGAAATCCAATTTCGACACAAATATTTGATTAAAAATAATTATTTTATTTCATTATAAATAGTTAGCTAGTGTTTCTTTTTTTTACTTAAATACTACCATACCTTCTGTATAAGGTAATTAAAATTATTGTGATTTCTATAAATTTTTCTTGTCATTAATGTTAAATTTTTCTTTTGAAATTGTGTGTTTTATATATTATATTGTGTGAAGATTATCAATAAGAGATGATTTGTAAAAATGTTGCCTATAAATATTATAATTGGTAAAATATTTTTGCATATGATTGCCATGGATTTTTTGGAATCAATTTTTTTTAAATTGAAAGTCATCTCAACAAATATATTAGTACTTTTTCTACAATAATATAATAATAAAAATGTGTTTATGAAACATGAGATTAGTGTGCCTACAATAAAGTTTTATATATAGGGAATATTTTTTAACACTGCAAGTCATTTTATACTCATTGCATTGATAGAAACTATTTATATTTTGATAAGATTTTTCTACTATTTGTGTGCCAATAAAGTTTTACACATTATTTTGTATTGAAGATTTGATTATTGTGTTTGTAAAGCTCTCCTTTTTTTCTTTCCCGGTCCACTTTGCATTCATGCTTTTTTGTTTCGAATTTTTCTTGTCATATAATTTTATTGAATGGTAAGAAATCTTTCATTTTTAATGTGAACATCTGTCATTGGCTTAATCAATATCAATAAAACCAGCACTGGAATCTACCGCAGTATTTCTTTACGATAGGGTAGTCATACTATGTCACATTTTTAAAAATCAGAGTGATTTTTTATTTGAGCTGCTAAAATCCTATTGGGTAAGTGAATCACTTCATATTGTGTGTCGGTCATCTCTGTAAATCATTCTGAGACATGTACATTTATTTCTTTGCGTCAGTGTGTGAGTCTTCTGCATTAAATTCAGTTCAATACTCATTGGTCCTTATTTAGAAAATCGTATAATGTCTTTGTTTTTATCATTTTTTTTTACGTAACGGGGTAATGGCTTCTATCGAGCTAAGAAATAGATCAAGAGATTGACCTCAATAATTTTATCACATGAAAGAACCTAAATAAAGGCTATCAGAATATGTTTACTGTGTATCAAAAAAATCCAACAATATTTTTATGCTAAACAATAGTCCAATGCCAAAATATTGTATTTACAACAGTTAAAATGTTTTCTCTGCCGCTGTGATGCAAAAAAAATAGATTTATCTTGTGATTCAAATGGGATTTGCAATCTTTCAAATTCAGTTTTCTCAATATTATGAAACAGTGTACTCCCCAATTACATGAAAGTCAGGACTGCGTTTTTGGGATAATGAAGCTCATACAAAAAATAGGGTTATGTTTTTTTGCGAAAAAATACAAAACTTAAACTAGGAACAAATAAAAAAATATATGGACGAAATATTTAGTTACTAGGCAGTAAAATGCATAGTACCGGCCGGTGATGTTTAAAAATAAAACTAATCATAACTCATTTCATCTAAAGTCGTTATTTTTTTATAACTTTATAGCTTTCTTATTTCGATGAGTATTTCAGCAGTTTTATTAATTTCTCTACCAGGTCTGTATTTGGAACGTAAGATCGGCTCAGACTCATTCCCTGCACGGTACCAATACATCTATAGCAGGAAAGGCCACAAGCAGCTTGTGTACATGAACTTTGTCCACACAAAGCATTCAACAAGTCACGGGAAGACTTCTTGGCGGTGTGTTCAATACTTCTCCCTCAACAGATGCCCGGCTACCGTGGAAACTGTCGGACCGACGATCTACTCCGTCAATCACTCCCACAACCACGAAGATTACCTCGATAAGATTGTCAGGAACAGTGTTTATGAAATGGATGATACAAATGATTGAAATAGTTTTTGTACAATTCGTGTCGCAAGCCAAACTTTAAAAGTGAGATAAATATTAAATTTGTTTTAATTTTAATAATATAATTGCATTAGAATACTTCAAGGTAAGAACATCTCAACTTCTTATATTCGATTTTTGCAGTAGGTATGTTGAATATGATTTCGTTTGGAAATATCAAGTATAGCATGTTCACCACTTCTGGGATGCATTCAAGAGAATGTGACTGTGTGCATTTATCTTAATAATAGACTAAATAAATATCCTTCTCTAAAAATGTTGCCTGCTGTGGCTCAGTTGGTTAGAGCTTGCTCTACCGATCACACAGGTCTGGGTTTGATTCCCAATAAAATCACAGTGAATTTGAGAATTATTCAATTCAGTTGTTATCGAAGACTGGGTGTTTTGTGATGTCAATTCACATTATTTCCTTTTCTCCCATCCTTCTGATCCTTTAACCGGATGGCTGCCACAGACGAGATATGTCGTAAAATTGTCCGTGCACTACACGCCAGAGACGAGATATCTCGTAAAAACTTTGAAGCATACTTTCCTTATAAAATAATCCTTCTGTTCTATATGTATTTCAATAGGACACACCCTGACATCTACCAGAAACGTTTAAAAACATTTTACCGTCATTTTAAGGGATTCCTACATCGATTTTTTGTGATTTTTTGAAGTGACTGAACTGTCACTTGAGAGATGTCGATAATGCAGGGCTATGCCAAATTTTTACGTATGCCGTACGGGGACTCCCTTTATTATTTTTTAAATTTGTTACTAGTTCGCGGTCATTGACCTTTTTACGCGACAGTTTTTTCCCTTGAGTTTATATCAAAGATTTCTTCAATTTTTAGTGATTTGTCAACAGTCTGCGCTTCTTGACCTATTTACGCGACAGTTATTTGTATCGTGTTTTATTTGAAACCATATTAGATTTCTTCACAAATTACGTATAAATTACATTTATTCACTTTAATATTGATTTATTTTCAATATATTTGTACTTTTTGTGTTGTGTTTTGTATAGAAATTGTAGTTTTCTAGTTGTTCGTAAGATAACAAACATTTAATTCATTCCATTGTATTCGAAATACTGAGTGAAGCGTCCTAGTGAAGTGTTATCATTTGTTAATTTATTATTGTGAGTAATAAATAAATTATTTGTAATTCGATATATCATAAATTAGTTATAACATGGATTCAGAAGACTTTTTTAGTGAGCTACAACAAGACCGTGGAATCACAATCGAGTCAGATGAAAGTGATGCTGAAATGGAAGATATGGAAGATATTACTGAATATGTAGATATGCCACAAGAGCAAGCCCCAGATTTTCAATGGTGTAGCGGTGATTTTACTCCTATTATACACCAATTTGATTCTTCACAATCAGGATCACAATTTGGTGAAAGTGAAATGAAGGAGATCGACTTTTTTAAAATTTTTATGAACGTTACCTTGGTCAGTTTTATAGTGTCGGAAACTAATAAACAATTTCAGTATGTGAAAAACGCGTGTGAAGATTTGTCATGGAGACTAATGCAGTGGAAAGATACAACAGTTGACGAAATGTATTTGTTCTTCGGAGTTTGTATGCTCATGGCTGTAAATTCCAGAAATAAAATAGAAGACCATTGGTCGACTGATCCCTTTTTATACAGTCCAATTTTTTCCGAAACCATGTCTCGAAATAGGTTTCAGCTCATACTCAGAATGCTTCATTTTTGCGATAACAGAGAACAAGTTTCTGGTGATCGGTTATTTAAAATAAGGTTTGTTGTTGATCATATAAAAAAGATTTTCAAGGATGCCTGCACCCATACGGAAACTTATGCATTGACGAAAGTTTATTGTTGTGTTGTGCCGTGCTTTGAAAACTACCACACTATTGAAAATTATTAAACTCTATAAATATGTGCACCTATAGTAAATTATCTATCAAATTAAATCAGGATCTTTTTAGTGTAAAATAATGTAATGAACATTTGTACTATACCTAGTGTAATAAGTTGACAACCCTGACTTTAAGAACAATTTTAAAATCCAATTATCTTCAAGAAAACCTACTTTTTTGATACAGCAAAAAAACAATTGGGTGAGTTTATTAATTATCTATATTAATTAAATTTAAAAAACATCAAAACTTTACTTTTTTTTTGCAAATAATAGACGGCGTGCTAGGTACAGACGTACTTTTTTCTCCGGCAGTTAAAAGGTTAATAACTGGGTGTAGCAATAGCGATTAGCCAACCACTAGTCCTGTTCTAGCCTTATCCTTCTTTCCCTACTACTCACTTCACTAAAACTTCTGTTGAGATACGTCCATTAGGAGGCCATATGCTCCAAATTGGGAGCGGACATGGGTAAAAAATATATTAAACCCAAAAATCTCTTAAAACTGAATTAACATGAATGCAATGTGTGTGGTTTTTAGGTTATTTACAAATGTTTCGCTTACATTTGACTACTTTACACTTGAAGATAATTTTGTGCATTATGAGTTACGACCATAAAACATGTTACAGGATAAAGCAAATTCAATCAACTATTCATTCTTTGTGTGTACTCATTTTTTTTCAAATATAGTTAACATGTTCTTAACTTGAAGTTAACGTAGTACTTTTTCCTGTAATATGTTGTATTTGTTCACATTACCAACCTGCTAGTTTTTAGTATGTATCCAATGAATACAAAATAATTTAAATATATATTGTGGATATAATTGAAAGTTTTATAACTAGTAAATATTGATTCTAAATCTTTGATCTTCCTATTGCGTAACGTTGTTTTATTCTGATATAAATTGTATTGTGTTTTGTCAAAATATGTTCTTAACAAAGCTTTCTAAGTGTCATTGATTTTATTAGTTAATCAATATAAATATTGTTACTAAAAAAAATTTTCACTGAGAAATTAAGTAGACAGATCGCGAGCCGAGTACTACAAGGTTCTATGTGGACAGCTGCAGCAAAAAAGATATGGGCATTTGAAATGTTGAATGCTTGTATTTTGAAAATTGTAAATGTTTTAAAGTTTTTTTTTGATTGTATATATCAATGGTAGTACTGGCATGATTTAACAATTAATAAAATATTGCTAAAAATAGTTCTTCATAGTTAATTAGAAATACCGAAACTTCTGTTAGGATCTTGTCCATCTGAAATTCAAACAAACCGCCAGTGCTACAAGGTTCTAACTGAAATTTGTATGAAAACACAGCTAATTCAAAAAACAGACTTACGCTTTTTATATTAAAATAAAAAGAATTCTATGGAAGATATCTAATGTGATCATTATTATTGGAGAAAATATAGGATAAATAGGATTTTTTTTTTCGTAATTTGCATTTGATATCATTAATGTACTAAATTAATATTGTAAAATGTAATAATACCACACTGCAAGAATACAAAACATAATGGTAAAAAATAACACCATTGTGTTGAAGAATAAAAATGATTGATCAAAATCATGTACATGTTCAACCTATGTACATTCACACAAGTTTTGTCACTAACAACCCGGGTTTCGTCTTTTGGCATCTTCAGTCTCTCAAGTTGAAACCACAGATATCTTGCAACGCGCACATAGAACTACGACTTATTGGAAATTTAAGCAAAATTTCAACTTCATATTAACATGTAGATAATGCTACGCTTAAGACTGCCTCATTATTACTTTAGTTTGGCCAAAAGCCGACACTTAGAACCTTGTTACTAGTACTCAGCTCGCGAGATAGCATCATAAAAGTTACCTATGTTAACCTATCGCTAACTCTCATGACAGTTTTGTTTCACTGTATTTAATGTATTAAAATGCAATCATTTATTTTTTTACTGTCTACCACTTCTCCTTTCTCCTCTCAATACTATTCCAAATGTAACTATCTTATTCTCGTCCTTCCCAAATATTCACTAGTTGCTCGTTTGACTCCCGTAGCTTTGGATTTGAACCTTTTGTTTAAAAGTCATTTTGCATTATAGTAATTTAAAACACAAGTAGGTAGATATATCATTAAACAAACTTGTTAACCAATTAAAACCAAGAAAATAATTAAATTATTGATGAAAAAGTCATCAATATTTAGTAGTCCAAAGCAACAAAAGACCATTATTTCAGTCTCTATTAAAGTTTATTTGTTTTATTTTCTTTCAATGATTACAGGTTGGTTTATGATATTTATTTTTAAACAGTATCTTCTGATAAACTTTTGTAGGCAATTACTACATTTCATGTTGAAATAATTCAATGTATTTTGGATTGTTAAATATCTTTTTATATTTATTTAATACAGGGTTAGATCTGAATATCTACAATAAACGGTATTCTGTTCAGACTAATCTGATATCAATCGTAAAAGTTTGAAAACTCTTTTTAATACTTTAATTACAATTATCACTATATTTAAAAAAATGAGATTTTACTGTTTATCACATTAGTTGATAACAGTTTTATCATCCCAATTACCACTGAAACTTATGTATTTGTATATTTATTTATTTAAAAAGAATCTATGAACATTTATTACTTTACGTGGAACAAATTTGGTCATATATTTGCTCCTCAAATCAAACCAAAAATGTCAGTAAAATTAACTCTTTTAGGCAGATTTTTTGTGCCAAGGTGATAATAAAAAAAAAGAAACACGATTTGTTGTTTATCACCTTAACCTCCATCCTGAATCCCGATGTATTTACTTTCTGTTATCGTAGGAACTGACAGCCGTGGTGGAATTCTCCAATATATTCTCAGTCGAAAGGGTCACCGACAGTTGGTCCACCAGAATTATATCCACACAAAGTACTCTGGCTGCGAAAACAAAATCAATTGGCGGTGCATTGAATACTATACGCATCTAAAATGTAAGGCGTTCCTGGAAACCATCGATGATGCAATCTCTGGAGTACGATACTGTCACAACCATTCAAATCACAGTGAAAAAATATTTGGGATTAAGATTTGATGGTTTGCCTGACAGGAATGGCTTATTTCAGATTTAGACAGAGATGGCGGATTAATAAAGAGAGAAAAAATGAAGTCTCTTTCAACATAATACTCAAGAACATCATACATATTCTTCAGTCTTGAAATATTTTTGATAGAAAAATTTTTGATTGGCCAGTAGCTTTGAAAAAAAGTTAACTGATCAGATAAGCATAGCCCCAATTAATTGCAGCTCGAGGTTACTGAATCAACCACTATTGTCACATGTAATGCCTACAAATGAGAACTAATACCACCACAAAGACCACGCACCCACCTACGCCCAGGTAAATCCAGGACTCTACGCGGGAAAAGCAACGTCAAAATACACCAGATGAAAGGGAAATTGGAGCTCGGCTCATTTTGATATATAATTTGCTATGAACATTGAAAACCTTATACGTAAATTATTGCCTTCTAAAATATTTTTAATTCTACAATAAAAAAAAATGTCATTTGTAATATATAATCCAAGGTTGTGATAAGTCACTTAAAGATCAATCAACCTTGAATACTGAATTTAACAGTTTAACTTTTTCTCTATGTTTTTTCTTAATACATAGCATAAATAGTACAATGAAATGAGAAACAACCCGCACACGGCTACATCAAAAGACAAATAAATAGTTGTTGAAGTCAAAGTTATCTACAAGAGACTCGTAATATTTTTTGTGCCTTGACTAAGACTAACAAGCTCTGTATCTGAGCTTGTTTCGTCCATTGCCGAGGTCTGTGCAGTATGGGTATTCGAATGAAACTTAGTCACATGAAGTTAACTCTGTTTAATTTGTTACCTGATATGTGATATTGTAAAACTTTCAGTGTATATTTTTTCTGAAAAAAATGAGACAATAATTGCACCATCTATAGTCATGAATAGGCTTTATTTTAACACAGGTCATCGACAATTTTTTGTCATTCTTTAAAACAAAATAATAAAAATAAAGGTAAATCAGAAAACGGTAATTTTTAATTATTCTGACTCCACTGTTTCTGATAATTTACTTGTATGTAGGTATTGTCCGACATACTTATATTTTATCTTTGATAGATTCGGCAGTACCTTTATGGAAGTTCATTTTTAATAAAATATATTTGATGACTGTTAAATAAATTCAACATTATTTCCTTTGAGTTTTAACACACATAATGAAAGTAATTAATTTTTAATTACTACTATCAAAGTTTGTATCTTACCCCCTCTGCGTCCAATAGAAAAGGACTAACCCCGACTTTTATTTTATAATTAACGTGAGTTTTAATCAATTTTTAGTTTATTCGTAAACGTTGCGATAGTCGGTCTGATGATGCTTCTCAAAGAAGCGAAACACCTATCACAAGTTGTAGCTCAAAAAGTGTAATAACAAAGTTATCAAATTTAATTTTGGATTAAATACATTTTGTTTTAAATATTTATGCCTAGTGTGTAAGAAATATATTTTCCCTATTTTACAAAGTAACTGTCTAATATTTGTTTTGTTCTAGCATAATTTATTTATACTTAGATATTAATTCTTCATTATTTATTCTGTGTTGCCAGTGTGTAAATATAAGTGTGCCATGTAAAAAAAGAGTAATATTT
This sequence comes from Himalopsyche anomala, assembly GCA_031772345.1. NCBI lineage: Eukaryota > Metazoa > Arthropoda > Insecta > Trichoptera > Rhyacophilidae > Himalopsyche > Himalopsyche anomala. The sequence continues at coordinate 22,382,474 of CM062836.1, read as the reverse complement.
TTGTGAAATATAGTGTACTGTCTTCATTATATAGTGTAATATCTATGCCAATTATTTTATTAGGATCTTCAACGAATCATTCAGCTTTCTATTATTATTATAGTAAAAAAACTTCATAGTTCCTATAGATAAAATTTTATTAATAACATAACATTTATGTTAAATTTAAATTGAACATATTTGGTCTGTATGTGAGAATATGATATTAGTATCGCTTGTATTTTTAATAATAATAAAAAAATATAAAACTAGCACATGGAATTTTAATTTGTTCAAACTCATTAGCTTCTGACGATCTTCTGTTGGGTGAAGACTTTTATAATTTTTAAAAATCAGCATATACTGTACCACTTTAATAAATTATTCATCAAGCTCGTAGCCAGTGAAAGTAAAATATATCCCTAGAATCTTTACCTCATTTTACTCTATACTGTATTGGAAATAATTTCTTAGTAATCAACTAGTGCAGGCGTGGGGAACCTGCGGCCTTTTGGCTACTCTGGTGCGGCCTTCTGGCCAATTCTGTAATTCTGCAAATTTTTGTGAATTCCGGAAATTTTGGGTTTGAAAATTCCTGGAAAAGGTGCCACGCTGATAATTTGGGCAAATCCGTAAATTCTTGGGATTTTCGATGTCAAAATCCTTGGAAGACTGGGCTTTAGAAATTGGGATGAAATTGTTTCCGGCCAAAGATTCCCCAGTCAATGTTTACTGCGGCCTTATGTCGAATCAGAAAAATGAATGGAGCCTTTAGAGAAGAAAAGGTTCCCCACTCTTCAACAAACAGAGCTATTAATTAACTCCTAGACCGGTGAAGGGTAACCTGCGGACTCTTGACAACTCTGATGTGGCCTTTTGACTTAATCAAAAAATTGTACGCAAGCGTTTGGAAAAAGAGCGTAATCAACCCATTATATTATATGTTCGACAGTCAAAAAAAAAAGGGGGGGTGTCAACGTTTTCTTTACTGCGGCCTTATGTTGAATCAGATTAATGATGTGGCCTTTAAAAATGAAAAGGTTCCCCACTCCTGTCCTAGACCAATTCTTACTGTCTCCGAAGATAGGTTAAGTAACTAGTTCTTGTTAAAACAGCTTTTGTTGAGATGTCCATATTTGAAGGAGAAATATGTAAAATAGTTAATTATGTTTTGTCGTATGATTAATTATTGATATTGGCAACTTGTGGTTGCATTATATATTATTTTATATCAGTCAGGCTCTTTAATAATGCATTCTGTTAATCTATAGAACACAATTCTAAATTCCATCGCTAATGGATTTGGCATATTCATCAAAAGCCGGTTCTATTTCTATAATACATGTACTCTGTACCTACCAAATTAGTTTAAAACCCCTAATTTGCCATTCCATTACTACATTATGTTATATAGTGGCCTCTCTTATAAGACTAGAAAATATTTCACCACCGAGTTTAATTGAAACAATGTTGTCATTTCAAAGATGTGATAATGTGCCATGGAGATCTTCATTTTGTCTACCCCTGTTTCTTTTTCTTCTGAAACAAATTGTAAGAAAACTATGAATTCATTTCTGTATAAATAGTAAATGTATTTTTCCATTTGAGAATTTATACCCCAAAAACAACAAGGAAATTATAAAATGAGCATAGACAATAAACAGATAATAATACAGATAGATATTTATTACAACAGGTTGCAATGAAAATCAGTAGCAATTATTAATCAATGGTTTCAATAGATTCGTTGTTTACTTTGTAGAAATTCATTTTTAATTAAAAACTTTCATAAAACTATTGATAACATTCTTATTCTACATGTTTTGTTAGTGTGTTAAATTCTGAGACAATATGGCTCTTACTTTTTGTATATTGTAGGTATCGGATTATTATTCCTCAATTACTTTATGTATTTCTCACTATTCTTGTTGAATAATAGTTTTAATATATAGCGGTAATTTCGTAGTTCATAATGTTTCAAATATTTTCATAGTGACTGTTCATCTCCTCTTAAATTTATTGCCCTTAGAATTAACCCTCTGTTTTCAAGTAATCATAACAGTAAGCCCTCTTCTGTCACTAAGATTCAACCAGTTGTAGTATTCATTTATTTGTAAAAACAAATAAAATTTTGTTTTTATTAAAATTGGGTTGCATTACATATTCTGTTGAATCAATTAAGATATTCAGCCTTGACGATTTGACTACAACCATTTATTAGTTTAAATAAAATAGGAAAGGGGAATTTTCATTGAAAGAGGAATATTTGTTTAAAATTTATTGAAAATCTTATAGTATCACAAAAAAATCATAAGCTGTAAATTAATGGTAAACATATCAAACATTTAATACCAATTTACAGCCACGGATGGTCTTTAAAAAGATTATACAACTCATTTTAACAAAATGTAGACATATTTATTATATTTATAATTAAAAAAAATATATTTCAAACAATTTCTTGATTATTGTGATGATGCATTTTGACAATAACTAACAGTGATAATAAAGTGTTTGACGAGATTGGAACAGGTCTTAGATGTTCTTAGGAGCTTCTTACTTCTTCATGAGGGAATCAGCCATCTGCTTGAAAGCGGTGATACCTTCTCCATTGGCTTCTTGGTAGTCTGGTGCGGTTTCCTTAACCTTAGCATACCAGCTGCAATAAAGGAAAATATGATTTTAGTTAACATCTACAAATCTCTATTCATTAATACATTTTTCTAAATTATTTTTCTTTATCTAATAAACCTATACACAGGGCCGGCCATAAGCGTGTGTGAAGTGTGCGGCGCACACAGGCGCCGGCTCTTAAAGTAATCAGAGGGGCGCAGATTGGTGGATTGCTTTTGGTTTTTTGAGACCGAAGGCGCAAGAATCTACGGGTCGGCCCTGCTTATACATATGGATTAATATGGTTTCAAACTTTTTCTTAGAGATGAATTCGTTTTCTGAGACCAGCCTCATAAATATTTTAATTGATTGGTCCAAAGTTGGTAAGACAAAAAAAGCGCCTTATCTTTGAATCTAATTTCAACAAGCTTATATCTTTATCTATTGTTTTTATACAATCAATGATCATAAATAAATACTTCAGTTATATATACTTCAGTTCTATATTTTAATGTTAATTTAATATACCCATGTAAATTTAAAATACATTGTGCTGTCGAAATCATTAACTTATAGCAGTGCTTCCCAACCTTTTTCATTCCACAGCCCCCTAAATCTGAAAAAAAAATCCGCGGCCCACCCAAAAACAAAACATGTTCTGCGGCGGCCCCCGAAGAAATTTTTTGATATCATATTCGCATAAATCATCAGCTCTCTCTCCCCGATTTGAATAATATTTTTTTAGCATATCTATTTAATGATATTAATGACATATACTTGTCAACGAGACTTTTAGCCGCCTGTGTGGTCGAGTGGTCAACATCGTTGGAGGTCATGGGTTCGAATCCCAGTACGGGCAGTTTTATAAATTGATTGTTCAATCGATTTATGAATTTCTGTTCAAAGGCATGGATGTATGTGATGTCTTTAATTTCCCCCTCCCACCCATCCTATCCTATGTACGGGGCGTATCGAGAGCGATTAGCTAACCACTAGTCCTGTCCTAGCCCTTTCCTTCTATTCCTACTCTCTTTGGAAAAAGAGAGGTTTAGCAACTGGGTAACAAGCAGTTCTCGTAGAAACACTTCTGTTGAGATAAACTCCATTAGGACTCCATATGCTCCACATTGGGAGCGGACATGGTAAAAAAAAAAAAAATGTCAATTTCTGCTTGTAAAACCAGGTTCTATTTCTTATCCTTCCATATATTATCTATTCCATTTCTATTATAAGTTTAAAAAAAGCAAGAATATTTTTTTTACTAACCTGACAACATTTGAGTATGGCTTAAGGTCGAATCCCATAACATCAAAGGTGGAGACGGTGGCCACGAGAGCTAAATCGGCAACAGTCATATTTTTACCAGCGGCCCAGGGTGTGCCGTCCAAGAAAGTATCCAAGAATTTGAAAGCTTCTTCGATCTTGGTCAGCTTTTCGGGTTCAAATGAACCTCCACCGAATATGACGGGGTACTGAAATAAATAAAAAATATTGTTTATTAAACATTGAATGGTACAATTTTTCAATCAGCGTTTCTCAACAGGAGTCCACGAGGAACAAACAATAACAAGTCAAAACGTCAAAAATTTTTGTTTGCTGTTTAGGTCAGTGTTCCCCAACCGGTGGTCCACGGCCCGGTACCTTTCCGCCAGGTCGCAAACAGTTTTCGCCATGCAAAAATAATAGATATAGGAACTTTTTTGTCTGCACTTTTACTTGTATTTTGACTTATTGTTAAATAGTAATAATTGGTAGGATGATGCAACACCAAAGAACTTAAAAATAACGGGAAGTGAAAATGTCATTTCAAATTATATCATTTATCCAATTATGTCCTTTTTTCAATATCTATAAATATATACCCAACCAATTGTGGGTAAAAGTGTAAATTAAATACGCATGCTAATTTTAAAAATGCACTAAAACACCAATATTAGTAATATTTATGTTTCGTATGAAATCTTTCTAGTGAAAAGTAGAGGTCAATAATGCGGCTCTGCATTAGTGGTCCGCGTTATTTTTTCCTTTTTTACCGGTCCGTAGGTATAAAAAGGTTGGGGGATATTGAACAATTATTGGACTAAAACACAATTTACCGAATTGTGTCGCTTAAGTTCTTTTGCCAATTATGGGTCGATATTATATAAAAAATGAATGGAAAGATAACTGAGAGGTTGCTAACACTCTTAAACGCTTTTCGTTGCACTTTACATTGAACGAAATTAAATGAGATATCAGCTGTCCAAACAAACAACCTTAGTTGTCTTATATATTTAACCTGAAGAATATAGGATACAAAAATTGGGATTGTTATTTGTTGCCACTTACATAATAATCAGCGAATCTCTGGTACAGTGTTCCCATGTCGAAGTATAATCTTTGGTCGACCATGGCACGGGCCTGGGGATCCTTGGGGTAGAGGGTGTCATCCTTGCCGTACTTGCTGACCAAGTAACTGCAAATGGCTCTTGACTCCCAAAGACAGAATCCGTTGTCGTTCAAGGTGGGTACGGTGTGCTGTGGGTTCATCTGGAATAAACAATAGGAAATTAATATACATGCTTAAATGACGACTACAGGGGTGAGTAACAAAAATACAAGCGCGTGGGCCCGAAACAGAAAATAATGTGACCCAAAGAATAGTTTTTAACACTTCTTAGTCGGGCGTTTCAAAAATAGACTCAAGCCTGTAGCGGGCGTTTTTTAGTGATTAGCGCACAAATATATTACATTCTTTAAATCAACACAACTTCTAAACCAAACGATATTTTCGATTGAAATTTTAAAAAAAAATCATACGTGACATTTAATCATTAAAAATAAAATTAGGACATTTCGATAACATCATAATTTCACTATGTTTCTAAGCTGAATATAAAACTTGTTATCAATTTAGTAGATAGCACCCGCATGTTATAAATATTAAATAATCAAAACATTCTATATAACAAAATAGCATATTTATCAATATTTTTATAATTATATAAATAATTATACTATATAATCGCCATCCCTACATCTTTACTACCACTGGAAGTGTAAAATCTAATTCCGTAAAAATCACAGCGTAAATATTCGAGACACATGTGTCACCCTTTCTAGCAAAGAATTAGGACTAATGTTAATTAGTTGCAGCATTTTATTTAACGCCGACAAACAAACCCGTGATATTATGTGTCCCGCAAACAAGCGACGATATAAAAAAACGTATTATACCGTGATCCGTATTCTACCGACAATACGCTAAAAACGACTTTTGTCGTTTCCCGCTTATTAAGTGTTAATATAATATTATCTTAAATATTGTAAAACTATTTTTCCTCCAATCCAAAAAATAAAACACTCATTTGTACTAATTCCACTTTTATTTAATATGATCAGGACTGGTTTTGCTCATGACGAGCATAATCATCTGATAAGAAAATACAGCATTACAGTGCTATTATGTATAACAAACAATCGGTAATGAAACAAATTTACAGATAAAGATACATTCCTTTCATTACCAATTGTTTGTTACACCCTAATAATTTTATTTTGTTTTGTATAAATAACACAGTACTATTTTATTATTTTATCAGTTAATAATGCTCTTCTTAAGCGAAACAGGTCCTGATCATATAAAATAAAAATGGAATTTAGTACAAATGAATGTTTTATTTTTTTATTTCCACCACGTGAAAAGGCACAATGAAGATCCACAATGAAAATTTGTGATCAATTAAAATACGTTACCTCTAAATTTTTAAGGGTAAAAGTCTCAGTCTACAGAGACATCTTTAATTAAGACAAATTATTAAATTACTTATAGTTAAGTTTTATTATTTTTTAAATTCTCCATACCATTTCAAAATTTAATTAGGTATGAATATCCAGTAAAAGTTGAATAAAATATAACTCATTGTAATTATTGATGTACATATTTGATTTTGATAACGTTTAGTATTTTTTTCAAAAATAAATAGTGCGTTTTAGTTGAGATCCTATTTTTTATTGAAAAAAAAACAGGAGGTCTTTGCTTAAGCACGCCAATGGCTCCCTATTATTTTTTTACAAATTAACTTTATTACAATATGATAATAAGGTAGTCAGGCTCATATTCGATGGCTATACATCCTAAATACAATTTCAAAAATCCATCAAATCTGTATACGGTACATACAATGGACGTAAAATTATCAGCATGATAGTGTTACAATCCCTCTCTTTTACTAGACTGTCATTGAACAATTACGATGGAATCCCCTCGTAAATAAATTGTAATGGCAACACTGGCAGTCCGTACCATTATTGTTATACAAGTGAAAGTACTACTTGATTAGTCATTTATTTTCTCATTATAAAAACATTATTCAAGGGAACTCGACCGAGTGATACAGTTTTTGAAACATGGCGTCCTTCAAAACACCTACTTGACAATAAATTTATAGTTTTTTTTACGAACGAAGTCGAATTTGAAATTGGAATGCGGTAGATTTGAATGTAAGCTTGTTTTAGTGCGCGGGTGGAAAACTCATGGATCGAGTGCCAACTAAAATGATTTAAGTTTTTTTGCAGTTTACATAATATGTAATCAAACAGTGCTTAATGGAACAAACAGTTCAGTTAATTGATGAATGATGTTAAAATTATCCAATACGTACAAGGTTTTGTAATATGTTAAGGATTCCTTGATCAGGTATAAAGTACCGGCGCGAGATTATTTAGCGCCCTAGGCAACGGTTATTGGCGCGCCCCCTTTTTAACAAATAGTCTCATTTTTACTCGAAATAATGAAAAAAAACAATTAGGAATCATTAGAATTTTTTTATATACATCCATGTCCACTTCCAATGTGGAGTATATGGCCTCCTAATGGAAGTATCTCAACAGAAGTTTTTCTACGTGAACTGTTTGTTACTCAGTCGCTCTATCTTTCTTTTTCAAATCATAAATAAAAAGAAACTTAATCAAAACAAACATTAAAATAAAATAAAATATACTATTATTTATTATTATTACAGTATTTAAAAATAAATTTAATACATCACTTATGCGCCCCCTAATGGTTTGTGCCCTAGGCGGTTGCCTATTTCGCCTGTATGATGGCGCCGGCCCTGGGTATAAGGTTAAGTCATGATGGTCAACAAAGTCAAAACTCGACACACTTCTAGCCTTCTAATAGTATATACAGTGCCAGATTAAGTAATTAAGAGACGCTATACAATTCGTAGAGCTTTTCAGAAGATTTTTTTTGAGGCCCCTAAGGTTCGGAGACCCAATGCGCTTATGAGCTCATTTGTTACCAGATGCAAATATAGTGCAACAGAATTGGATAATCCAGAACTTATCGCAAAAATGTTGATAATACCTGCAGTAGCGACACTATGTGTATTATACGATGATAGTAATTTTATATTGTAAAATATTTTTTTAAATATAGCAATGTCGTATTTAATTAGCAGCTATAATATAGTATATCTGTCTATAAAGAAAAACATGTAAACAACAACCGGATCTTTACGTTTTTTAGCTCAGTTAGTTCCCATGGGCGGATTCTGATTTGTGTTAGTAACGGAAGTGTGCCGTTTTAGAAGTAAGTTTTTTTTTGTATTATACACAATATTATATGTATGCTTAGTTTTTTTCACAAAGATCGCAAAACACACAACTCTTAAAAATCGATTTGAATACCTCTTATTTTCGTTGGTTCTGTAAAGTTATAAAACTCAAAAATAAATCTTACTGTCTTCAAAGACATCAATCCTTGTTTTAATATTGCGTTTGGATTTGCGTATTAATAATGGTTATAGCCAGTGGGGGTTCTACGTACTGGGCTAGGTGGGCTTAGCCCGACCTGCATTTTTCACCCAAAATGTGTAAAAAAAAAAACTTAAAATGGCCGAATAAAAATGAACAGCAATTCGGCCGCTGAACAAAATAAATACATTTATAAACGTAACTTACCTTTCGCAAATTTATACATTAACTTTGTTTTGATTTTCCTGTCAATATAAAGCAATGTAATGTCTACCTACAATAATAATCTCAATTGTGGTATATTATTTCATACTTATATTAGCTTTGATTTTAGTGTATAATAATGTATGCATTGCAGTAGTGTCGTAGTATTTGTTAATTTGCTTAGAGATTAATGTATAAAGTGAAGTGGAAAGATGCGCAATTTCTAATAAACTTTTCTTTAGCCCACCCAAGATTTTAGGTCACGAACCGCCACTGGTTATAGAATTCTGCTCTCTGTGTAATAAATAAGTTTAAACAATAACCATTTTTATGTTAGGCGTTTCGAATGTCTCGTAGTCAGTCATAACGACTGTGGAAAGTAAAAAGGACACACAGTTTTTTCAATAATCACAATGTACCAAACTTGATACACATTCTATCAAAAGGATGCAAGCTGCAAATGCCGAATTAGTATCTAAATTTATCTAAAAAGTTAAAGCCAATAAAAAAAACTGATATAAAGATTTTTCCTGGACAATTTCTTTTATTAATATTAGATTATTTCAATTAAACACCAATTTAGAAGTCTCCGTACACTTCAAGGTTGTGTATAATTCATGATTTGCAAATGGCCCAAAATCATCAAAACACGTTTTTTGCGCCTCCTGTAAAATTTAACATGTGTGGGTTACGTCCTTTTTCCTTTCCAAAGTCGATATGCAAGCGACATTGAAATCACATTTTTTGAGTTATCAACTTTGCAGTAGCTTAACAACAGAATAAATAAAGTATAAGTTTTTAAAAATAGTTGTTTTCAATTCATGTAAAGAAAGAGTGTTGACATGTTAATTAACATTTAAAGAACAAACAACGTATTTTTCTGTAGAATTCAATTGCTTATTTATACAATGAAATCCAAACTATTGTCTTAGGAAATTTTATAAGATAACATTACGACATCAAAACAGTACGTGGCATTGTCTTAATAATTAAGACCGGAGCGGCTCTTTTGTTAAAGTAATTAAAAAATCGCAATAAGCGATAACTACGAACGGTTTTGACTTATTTCGACTCATTGAAGCTTTGCAAGATGTTTTTTTTTTGTGTTGAATCACCGTAGCAAGGACGTCTAACAAACTGTGACGAAAATAACCGTAAACATGAGAAATACGAAAGGTTGGTGAGGATATCAGATATCATATCTTGCTTTCGAATAAGAGATATCAAATTTTTCATGAAGTAAAAAAATACCATGTTCTTGTTGAAAAAAGTGAAAGTCAAATTCGTAACTTATAGTGAAAACGTGCTAACTCCGTTGTGACAATACATATAGCATCTTGTCATCAGATGCATGCTTAATTTCAGTTCAATTTTGACTAGTTGTTTCCTTTCAAAATTGTCTGGAACATATGTATATTTCCCAAGTAAATTGTATTTTTGACTAGTAGTTTCCGTACGTATAATCAATCTATTTCACACGCACAGTTTCATATCGCTGCATTGTTGTCTATGATGAAAATATACCATGGTACTATATCACAATTGCATAGTAATGAATAACTTATTATGCGAATAATGTAACATATTGCCAATAATAGCAAACCTTTCGGCTTGGCTTGGCACTAAAAAGGTAACTGCGATTTAAAAACAGCGCTACGCCTTTCCGGTGCGCGGCAGGATGTGGAACTACAGAATGGGAATATAGAAATGGACCAGTGGTTTTCAACGCCGGTGGTAATCTTTTAAACAAAGCCACGAGTCAATCAATCAATACATCGATTCAGTTGAGTGAATCTTAACAATCTATGAATCAACTACATGATTGATAGAATCTTATTTAAATAATGATAGTTTTTTCCAGCTTGGTCGTAAAACTTTATTACTGTTCGTCTTGATAAACATGCCAGGAATTCACGTTTCTCACTATTTTAGTGCAAGTCAATTCTCATCTAAAATATTCACAATTACATTAATGCTGTAAATTTAAGGCCTTCAAAGCTATTTTACATTTTTTTGATAAGTAAACCTTCAAAATCAATTTATTAAATCGAAAGTGTTGAATGAACAACTAAGAAATCAATTATATTCCCCCAATTTACGATGTCTTTATATTTACATTAATTTTCGGCGGTCCCTTCAAAAACGTAAAATGTGTTTTCATTGTATATATCTTTGATCTCAGATAATTTTGCGGTAATATGTGAAATATAAAGATGAAATTTATCTAAGAACTTCTCACCTTTTGCATACATACTGTTTGAACAAAAAAAATAGATTTCAAAAATTGTAAAACAATACAGTTCATCCTCATTGAAGCCCAACAGCCCTTGTAACATAACTGGCGACTCATAACCGACGCGAATAAAACAGGAAAGAAAACAGGAAAGACTATTCGTTTACTGGACTGACTTTACTATTATACGACGCTTAAATTAAATATAATATTCTACGATGTATTTTAATGAGTTATTACAACAAAAACAATATAAACAAAAAAATAAAACACAATGCATTGTGTTTCATTCTGTTGTGTTGATTTTTTAAACATCCGTTGCACTGCAATCCGTTGATGACTCAGCAAGATGGTCGCCATTAATTGACGTGCTGGGATAACCCGTTGCAATTATTCTGCCGCAAATTTATTAATTGGGACGCTGATGCGAAAACCACAAAACAAGAAATCCAGCTTGAGATCAAGTCGGCTTGCGAGAACAATGCTGGCATTATTTTCAACTCCATTCTAAAATGGCCGCATCGATCAAAATGGCTGTCGCCGCGTTTCCCGCGAAATATTACTTTAGCGCTTCTGAACCGCCAGTGCATCGAACCCGCATTTTCTCACAACCGCAGATAAAATCTGGTTGCGAAAAAAACGCTACGGAACATACTGAAATACAAACAACGCAATATAACTTACACAAAATAAAGCTGAAATTTTTGCCAATCTTATTTATTAAAAAAAATATTATTCGCTTTCTTAAATAATATAATAAAACAAGAGATATGTGTCTTGTTTTGACATCGTTTCAAATATTTTTTTAAAGTTACTTAAAAGAATTGAGTAAGTTTGGCTTTCAAAATAATACTATGACAACACAATTTAATATAATTGAATTTTAACAATTTTAGCTCTATACGGGGCTGTTAAATGCTTTTGACATCCATTTCTGAATTGCACCATCATTATAAATTGACAAAACTGATGAATTACTCGTGTATTAAACAATAACTTAGAATTAGACTTAATATCAACTTACTAACTCTGGTACAACTAGTTAAATTCAAATAATGTAATTTATGTTAATTACATATTCATGATATCCTTTATCAATGAATCTACCAATGGATTCCTAAATTAATGGAACATTGAATATTATTGAAAATTCACAAGCAATGTTTCTTATAATTACATGCAAATGAATATCTATCTAGTTTCCACGAGGAATGATAGATAGCCAAGTAGGTGAAAGTATCGTGAATTTTCAACAATATTTCAGAGAACGGTTTTCTGAGTTGTTTTATTATCTTAAATTATAGATTCAATTTGAATCGTTCAAATTATGTACATTCATACAAGTTTTGACACTAACGACCCAGGTTTCGCCTTTCGGCGTCTTCAGGCGTTCAAGTGCACGGATGAACTTGAACTGACGTCAGTAAATAAATTTATCGTGTTTATATAAGAAATAAATGTATCACAAGGGTAAAAGCTATTATAGCGACATGAATTAACTTTACTAATGATTTGGGCAAGTAATTAGATGCGTTATAATATTATATTAGTCTTAAAGTATCGTAAAAGTGAAGTGAATTCAGTAAATACAAACTGCAATAGTTTATCTTCCTAAAATAAAAATATGCCACCCATCAAAACACCAAATTAAGACGTGATTGTACTTAAAAGTCCAATGGGAAAGTTTGATAATTTTACTGCCTAGCTCAATTCTCTTCTGAATGCTCATTTGATGCATACGTATGATGTATAACATGTTTATTTTCAAGCTGTTAACATGTTAAACTGGTTTTAAATAAACTTTATCGTAAAATAAAATATTATCAAAAATTCCAATACATAAAACCTTTTTATACGGTAGAATAAAACTTGTTCACCGCTTCGCCCGATTGCATATTAAATTGTTGTCCGTCTACTGACTCTGCCAATGAAGAAAGTATCTTTAATGTCTTGTTCCAACAAACCCGTTTGTGCTGCAGTACGTTTTACTTTGCGAAAATTGTTTAAGCGTCTATCGTAAATGATAAATTGGTTTCTAGCCGATCGTATTACGTCGTAATTTATAATCGAGTGAATCACAATGAAGCTTGGAGGTCCAAAATGTCTGCCGACTCGATTCGAAGTCCATTGAAACGTGGCCTTGACAATTTATTATATCTGCACCTCTGGAAGGCGAGCTATGTGAATTTTCATGATTATTAACCGCTTGGGTAACCACGAATCGCCGCTTACAATGCACGATTTACCTTTTTTGCGTGGAAATACTGAAACAGGGTTATCAGATAGCATCACCTGTCAAAAATAGCCGACCATAGACTACTATTTTCATCAGTTTTACCGTTCATATACTTTTTATGATAGATGCACAAAATTATGACAGGTCGTCACTGCTTTGAAAAAAGTTGGTACGTAAAAGATTGTTTTCGGAATAAAAAAACAAAGCCTCGAGCATCATAGATGATAATAATAAGATCAAAATATAAATGCATTAATTAATTATACAATAATTCATCCAGCGGTGAAAACAATATTATCCGATCAAATTTTTACACAACTGCAATGTCTAACTTATATATTATCTACAACAGCTTCAGTATACATAACAGTACATTTATAGCCATTGAAAAGTTTACAGTAAATTGCAAATTATTATATATTATAAGTGTATTAAGTAACAATCGATTGCTTATTTAAGCATTGCATAAAATTGCATAATTGTGACAAAAAAAATCTCTCCTTCTTCCGAGAATTGCTTTGAAATTAAGCGAGACCCTTGTTATCGTATTGGCAGCCCACCGCTGAATGCATCAATGGATAGTGGGTTGAATTTCCCGTCAAAACGAAGAATATTGTTTCAAAAATAATTATATATTTTATCGTCATTTGTTTATTCTGTCATCTAATTTTAAACACATTGTACAATTGAATTTAAAATGAGTCTTTCTAATGAAATAATATAGGTACCAAGCTGGAAAATTCTTTGGCAACCCTGCGTTGGCCTTGAAAATACAGGGGACTGGTTTTTTGGCAATTGCGCCAAATCGTTTCGAGGCGATGTGAAAAAGCGGACCTTATAATATTCTCAAATCGGCATTGTGTATGCGCTTGTCTGGCAGACAATTCAGTCGTGGAATTCAAAGGTTCTCGACCGATATAGTGTTTGGGTTAGATTATTTTAATGTACACTAATTTTATTGACTAGATTGTACTGCGTTTGCCGTAACAATGAACAATTATCAAGATTTAATTATTGACTTAACAGTTTTATGTTTTGAGATAGCCATAAAATATAATTGAATTTTCAAATACATTTTGAATGAACTAGTATTATTTTCCTTATTTTTCGATTCCGAGAGAGAATGTACATACATACATATAATACGAATATTTCACATACAGTGTCTAATTAAGTCAATTTCATCGAAAATATTAATCAATTTTTAAGGTTTTCACTGTAAATACTTGGTGGAAAGGCATTATTCATTGCCAACTGTTTTTTAAACCTTTTTATTTCATTTTTTTTTGTATAAATAACACTACTTAATTCTATTTCTGATCAGTTAATAATGCCTACGGTCCTGATCAAGGCAAAATAAATGGAAAAAATAAATACAAAGGATTATTGTGTTTTTCTTAAGAAAATATGAATGAAAGTACTTCGAGAAGGCTCCTTCTCATTGAATCAAATGAGGATCTTGGAATTGAAAATGACCAGATCTATTTTCCTGAACAGATAAAAACAGTTTTGATTATAAGGTCATATTTGACCCTTAATTACATGTGAATTGAGTTTTTTTAGCGACGTTAAAAAATAATTTATGTTGTTTTGAATAAAACAATACGTACATTGATAAATATATTTTAATCGTCGAATTCTGGTATCTATGGCATGACATTGATTTATGATAATTAAAACAATTAAAAATATGCTGTTACATTTTTTTCGTTGAAAAAACGTAGCGTATTTGAAGCTGGTGTCAAACAACTTATGTTTAACCACTTTAATAACAAGCGGACACGGGTGTCCGGAACATATGCAAGCGAACACGGATGTCCAAGACATTTAAAAAATCAAATACTTGGTATTCTAATAGAATATAAGCAATATTTTGATGAATATGTGTAGTGCCATCTATACAGAGTCAATATAGGTTTTAAAAATATCGAATTCAAGTGTACATTAGGCTAAATTATATTTCTCAAAAACACGCAATATCTCTGTGACATATTAATGATTTATTTGCGCGGTATTCAAACGTTTGATGTAAAAATTATATTTTAAAACACAATTATACTACGTACCAAAGTATGTATATCATGAATACTAACTTATTTGGTAACATTGTTTTAAGCAAATATTGTTTAATTTAATTTGTCCAATGTACCAATTGTTCATTATTTAAATAGATTCGGGTTTTCGAAGTTATAAGCATCATCTTCATTTTTGATTTTATATTGTTGATTAACATAGCAAACGAGTATAATGTTAAAACTATAATTACAAATTTTCCACTATGACTATAATCTCAAATGATTCAAAAACCAATTAAAAACTTTGTATTTCTAACGATGACGTGGTACTGAAATTACCATAAATTTTGGAAGCTAAATTCATTACTATGTTAAGCTTTTTTTTACGAGCATCGTTGTGACATTATACATTAGTAATATTTATTATAACTATGAATGAAAAAAGGTATCCCGGATTATTTTTTATATACATTCACCGATTCCATATTCATCACAAGCGTCTTACCTTCAAGAATTCTGGAGTGAGTTGTTCTCCCTGCATCAGGTTTGTCATCTGGAGGTTGAGCTCTACTCCTACAGCCTTTGCTGTGAGGAGAACTGATCTGCATGGCGCAGAGCCGGGGATGTAATGTAAATCAATACCCATTTTGGAAGGTTTGGCTGTAAAAAAATAAACAAAAAATAAGTTCTTGCCGTCATTCTAGAATATTTGATAGTATTACATATTGTGTTTTTTTTAATTAAATTTAATGTTTTTGGAGTGATTTATCGTACAATATACAAGTTCATTTTATAGATATGTATATATTGAACATGTCCGCTCCCAAATTTGAGCTTACGGAATCGTTTTATACGAGAACTGTTTGTTACTCAATTGCTCAACATTTAAACAAAAAAATAGAGTATGGATAGAATGATAGAGTTAGGATAGGGGATTAGTGGTAAGTATATATCAAGGATCAGGAAACGAGAGATAATTTTAGGTGTAAAAATCATTCATCTCTTCAAACAGAAATCCATTGACAGATTTAAGCTACCCGAACTGAGATTTGAACCCGTAAGCTCTGCGACCGAAGCCATCGACTAATTTATATATTTAACCTTATTCTTAATAATTGTATGTAACTATTAATTATGTGGTAAATGTTTGATTATATGCCAACCAAACAATCCTTTACTGATAATGACAATAGCAATATTATAAAAATAATATTTCTCTGTGACATTTACTTTAACCAATGTTAAAGTGATATGATTACAAACTATCACTAAAAAGAAGATATATGTATTTTTTTCAATAATACGTTTATTATTAAGAGATATGTCAATGTCTTCTTGTTTATCAAACATTTAATTGGAGATTGTTGTCAACAACCAAAAACCTTTTTTTAAATTTAATAATTACATTTTTGTTTTTGGAATACATTGCATATTATAGGATTTTTTATTTAATTGAAATATTATATTTAACAAGAGCTTAAATAGGTGTTCGACATATTGGCATATTGAAGCATATGGATATTAAAAAAAGCATCTCAACAGTGATTGTTTAACGGAAACTAATTGTAAGACAGTCTCTCTCTTCGAATACGGTGGTAAAAGAATATGTGCTGACTAATGAGGAGTCCTGTAGCCAAAACGCTAATTACGTTGAGAATATAAAAGGTTTAAATGAATGAACAGAAACCTAAATAAATTAATTAAAAAAAAAAAAAAACACTTGTAGTTTTTTGACATTTACTTAATATGATTAGGACAGTTTTGCTTATGACGAACATGTTAAATATTTGGCGCAGTGGTATTATCTAAAATTTCACATTTTTTAAAATTAAAATTTGTAATGGAGAGGAATAAAAACATCAGTCAATCATGCATTTTTGACAACAGTTCAAAAATCGATAAAAAAAAAAAAAAATTCGTTAAATTAATTTTTAATCCATGTATGGGTTGTTGTCTGTGGTATTTTCATCCTTCGCCATTCACCCCATATATTGATAAAAATAATGTTAATGAAAGTCAAACTATAATTGCTAACATATAGATTATATTTTTTTTAAATAATTTCTTTATCAGATGAGTCATTTATATAGTACTACTTTATTAGAAAAAATAATAAAACTACCGGCCATTTTTTTCTATTCACTGAATAACCAGGTTACCGGTTTTGTAATCCTTGTTACTCACTTTGTGTCCGATAACTATCACAATGACTCACAGCGATTCAAAAGACAAAAAAATCGCGGTATTTTATTTTTTGTGACCATATTTCCGAATCGATTGACCGCAACAAGTTGGTCCTTGTCCTCGATTATTAAATACCATAAAACGTAGTAAATTAGTCACTTTAAGTGTACACGTATACTTTTTAAATTATTTGTATAGCACAAGGACTCTAGTAGCCTTATTAATGATAACAGATATTACAATAATTATCTTTAACCTAAAATCTGATGTCTCTAGAAATAAGTTAAGTTTACGGAACTTTCCAAATCTATTTTATTGGTATAGTTTTGAAATTGACACTCTCAACGGCTGCAACGAGCAAAGCAGTTAATATTATCATTTTGTATTCATTTATTAAAAAAACAATACATTTATTTTACAATTTAAGGGAATTAATAGAAGCTATAATAAAAATCGATTATAAGTAAATAACATGTTTTCGCTCGCTAGAAAAATGATTCAAAACTAGTTATTGTTTCTTCATTGAGGGGTTATAGAGTTTTATGAATAAGCATATTATATTTAGAGACTAGAAAATTACTGATTTGTCACAAAAGAAAATTCACAACTTTGAATATTAGTTAATTTATTTATTTTGTATATCTATCTACTTTCTGCGACTTTTCTGTATTGATACAAATACCAACAAGATATATGGTTTTTTTTTTTGAATTAAGTTCATTTCCCTCCAAATTCTTTAACTGATCAATTTCAATAGGATATGATATTTTTACCCTATTAAAATGGAGTTCTACCAAGTAAATACCAAATCAATAAATAAAATGATCAATTTCAATTACATATCTAAATTTAAATATATTCACTCTTTAGCAGGTTTGATAGTTCTGAGAAAACAGCAAATGTAAAAAAAACAGTTTGACAAAGCCTTCAGCATCGATATTTTATGTTACATAGACAATTATAGTATCAAAATATAGATGCATTAATGCCGATCTTACACAGATACGAATTTTAAATGAATAGTCAAGAAAAATGCCTGCATTTGAAAGAAATATAAACAATAATTTTCTATTCAAATAAAAGCTTTTTCGGCAAAACTGGTATAATAAATGAACCAACAGAGTCATTGGAGGGAAATAATAGATATCGAAGAATATCTTTGTATATTTAGCGTTATATAAAATACAATATTATTTTATATAACAATAACAATAAAAATAAATATAAATCAATATGATATCACAGATATGTTCTAGACAGGTAAACCTAGTTTTTTCCTGTACAGATCAAATAACATATTGTTTTCCCTGTGTTATTAATATAGGTAATTTCCCTGATTAAAAGTGAGTCGTAAAATAAAATCAACAGTTAAAAAAAATGTAAATAATAATAATATATATTATTGTTTTAACTGCTGGTGCGTTCAGAATCGTTAATTCAACAGCCAAAAACCACATTTACAAATCATTGTGGTTTTAACCAGAGGAAACATTCCATATATTAAACCTTGTATTGATGTGATTTAATGAAAAACTATGTTAACTTTTGAAATCAAACTCGATTGTAACCCAGTGATTCTTCAATTTAATGGAATGTATGACGTAGGACTAAAATAAGAGTCGTCTGACAGCAACCAGTTTTTTCAAAAACTCAAATACGAGTCAACGGTCGTTAATCTGTTAAGAACAGTGTTTTATTTTACTACGTGATTAGTTTCAATCGGATAATGAACATTTTCAACGTGACCAAAATGAGCTCAATTTCGAGCTGAAAACATTTAAAAAAGATTGGTATTAAATGTTGATTTAATTATATAATTATCCGTTAAAAAATCAATATAAATAATAATGTGTTCGTAAAGAACGCAAAATTTAAAAGGCCAAGTAAAATTACATTATTTTCGTGTTAATTTCGAGAAAGGTGACACTGCATCTAACATATCACTAAAATACTTAATATAATATAAATTTGATAACATTTTTACTCCTCTTGTTTTTTTTTGTATTAATTGTGACACGTGTTTCACTTCTTTAAGAAGTATAATTAGACAAAACATTACAACGTAAACTAAAAATTGAATTAGTTTTAGATTACGAAATAAAAGCCGGGGTTTTTTACTGTTCTACTGGATATAAACATTGATAGTACTAATAATTACTTAGAGTTAGGAACGGTAAAAAAAAATCAACAATGGTGACCCGTTTATTTTGTTAAAAATGTTAATAATGTTGCAGTACATACTACTAATGACTATCAATTACCAAGATTGCACCATGTTTATTTGTATTAAAATTGTAATCACTTTGTATACAATTATTTTCAAACTTTAAAAGAATATTGCTTTTTAGACACCATACGTGCTCTTACATTAAAGTTTTTACCTGCCTACCCTACATACGCAGCTTGACAGTCTTGACAGGTCAGGCGATAGATACCGTTTTGATAAAATGATCTTAACTTATCATACTATTTAATTTAAGTTTTAACTCATTTTTGCCCGTAATTGATGCAAATAAAAAACACTGCTCACTTTGACAGGTTCAAACCTGAAAAAAATACTACACGAAACGATCCCCACGCTTGCTAGCTGTAGACTGATTGAGACTGATGCAATCTCAACTTTTATTGCGTCATGCATAATGGAGTGGAAGTAAAAATACTAGATGTTCCAATATTGGAACACTGGGCAAAAATGGGTTAGTGGTATAAAAAGTGGATTTTATGTGAGCTGGTAAAAATTTTAACAGATATGATGTGTTATATCCAAAATAATAACATAGTAACTCCACAATTGGAGTAACAACTAACAACGTTATCAGAGACCAACGAAAATGTTATAATGCTTTCACAGTATTAAACGTGATAATAAGGATGTAAAAAAAAATATGCAAGACACCCGACGATAACTGATAGATAGTAAAACGTTCACTTGGTTATACGTGTCATTCAAACGATGACTCAGCAAAAAAAGTTCCTTGTATTTTAATATAATATCTATTTAGCAAAACAAAAAAACTACCGTTTTTCCTTGAAGCCAATGCAAGTTTCGTTTTCATGGAAACAATCAACAGAAAATAATATAGCAGGTTTTTCTTGTGCTAATTACATGACTGGACATTTTTCACAAGCAATTTTGCTTATTTATTTTGATTAACAGGTGTTGGAAAAAATGTTTAAACAATACTCAGAAGTCAAACAATTATTATCATTTTTGTTAACATTGTATTGCATTTGGAGGAAAAAAAACAGAAAAAATTTGCCAAATTAAACCGCTGTCACGATAATATTAAAACACGTCCATTTTTTTTTTTACCATTGCAATAAATATATTTTGTTGGTTTATATATCAAATGGTAATAATAACTGATTACATGAATCGAATATAAAATAACAATCATTAATCTCCAGGAAACATTTTTTTTATTAGAACACTTAAAATTGAGTATATGTGTAAATATTTAACACGTAACAGTCCAGTCTTATATCTCATTTAATTACAAAATTAACAAGCTATTTTTTAAGTGCGCTCACTTTGGTCTCACGATTGCTGGTTACGCCCAAAATAAATTTCAACGTAATACATTAATTGCTATTAGTCATCTCATACTTAATTACAAAATTCATAAGCTATTTTTTAAATGCGCTCACTTTGGTCTCACGATTGCTGGTTACGTCAAAAATAAATTTCAACCTAATACATTACTATCGGTCACAGCTGGGAAAATCACGTTAGGTGTACTGATGACTGGGTATGAATTCCGACTGGTATATCAAAATTAAAACCTATCCTCGTATAGATCGAACATCAGCAGCTTATCTATAGATTGCACTTTGATCTTTAACGTTTATAATATTTTAGCTGACAACTAGTCCTTATTTAAATGTACACGTTCGAGCTAATAAATCGACTATTGGTTCATATTTATGCTTAACAATCCACGTATAGACTAGCTGTGGCAATATCAAAAAAAAATAGCCATCATGACAATGATTCAATTCCCGGCTTCATTAAAAAACGTCCCACCCCTATTATGAATAAGTTTAAATCTATTTACTTGGCAGGGTAGATGCAATGTTGTAAACCTTTCCGTTATGCAATTTTAGTCTACATTTAGTAGCAAATTAAAAATATTTCTCGTCTAAAATTTACAGCTATTATATTATATTTTTTCCGTTATTCAAAAAATAAAACAATTGTTATAATTCCACATTTTTTAAATTTGATCAGAACAGGTATTCTCAGCTGACAATAATAATACACGGCAATTTATACTTAACCAAGAAAATCTAAAAAAAAAAACGTAAGAACAATTGTGGGGCTATAATACAAAACGTACTAATTCCAAATTGAGCAATATTGAGTTAGGTATGCAGATAGGGTAATTCAAGCCTAAGGAATCGACTGGTCCTATTAGTTTTATTATAAAATGTCTAAAAGACTGTCGTTTTCAAATTGGAAATCATTTTTTTATGCAAATGTTATTTTCTTTGTGTTACAGTATTTGACTCTACTGAAAAGTTTGAGTTTTGGATATATATAGTTTTGCATTATAACCCCCACAATAAGTAAGTGAAATATAAAAGGATTTTTCGGATAAATCTACAAAATATTATTAATACGTAACACTTAACTGACTTTAATTAAAATCTTTGCAACCTCTTACAAATAAATGATACTAATTGCCATACACATAAAAAAACAATTTAGTTAGAGAGGTCACTAACAATAAATACAAATTTGTATCTAAAACTAGTGTTTTTTTACAATATCGTTACATTTTATAGCCTTGTAATTTATAATATTTTAAATAATTAATTAAATAACATATACGATAATAAACTACTCTTGTCTAGCTGTAAATTCTTTTCATTTTTCTATTACCAATTGTTTGTTATACCCTTATTAGTTTTAATTGTTTTAGTATGAACAACCCTGTATTCATGTATATTCTTATCACTTGAGAGCGACACCGATTCTGATAATATTCAATAAATGTGGAATGAGTACGAAAAATGGTTTTACTTTTTTAATATTATGCCTTTTCACCAAGTATACATTGACTGTGATTTCTATCGAAAATAATTTTACATGATTGATTGAAAGTTTGTCACAGTAACAATATATTATTTTTATTTTTGTGATCGAGATATGCTTTGCTTGTCGTCTAGTGTTGATTGACAAAAAAATGAATCGATTTACCAAATACGACAGGTCGCATGTTATCCATCACTGTCAGTTTGAGTACCATGCCAATAAACTTTTTAAAATTATTCAATTTCTTTGATAAAATAGTTTGCCTTTTATAAGGTAACGTGTTGCATTGGAAAGAAAATATTATAAACAATGTAAAAATTACAATAAAATTACATTGCGTGACTAAAATAGTCACGCAATATATGTTACTATTATTTTACTATTTTAACATGATATATAATGCAATTATTGCGTACAAAAAGACAGCTTTACAGAAAAATACATTTTTTTAATTATTAAAGGTTTTGGTTTCATCTAAAATATTTAAAGAACTTCATAATTATTTAAAGAGTTCAGACAATGAACAAAATCAGCCATAATAAATATTAATAATGTAATAATTGGCTTCGGTTACAGAGGTCACGGGCAGTTTTATAAATTGATTTTTCAATCGATTTATGAATTTCTGTTTGAAGGCATGGATGTATGTGATGTCTTGAATTCCCCCCTCCCACCCATCCTATCATATAAGCGGGGCGTATCGATAGCGATTAGCTAACCACTAGTCCTGTCCTAGCACTATCCTATTCCTAATCTATTGTGAAAAAAGAGAGGTTGAGTAACAAGCAGTTCTCGTAGAAACACTTCTGTTGAGATAAATTCCATTAGGAGTCCATATGCTTTACATTGGGAGCGGAAATGGTAAAAAAAATAGTATATTGATTTTACTACGATACTTTATATGATATACTTAAAGGCGGAACACGTGTCACAATTTGTTACACCACATGTGGAATAACATTTTTCAATTTTATATTGTAAATAAACTACTACAAAGTTCAAGCGAAGAGCATGAGCAAGACACGCAAATAAAATAACGACTCAGCAATGGAAGACACATGCTAATCAAATCAGTTGTAATCACGATCAATTTGCTCACGGTAAGATCAATTCTCTTGAACCGAAACTTAATTAAATGATAACAATATATTTTTTAACTTCTGCGCAAAATATAATGTTTACAAGTTACGTTCGTTCGTTACCTACATTTCAGATTATATTCATTATAAACAATAAAATAAAATATTTTTATTGGCTATTGGTGGAGCTCTTAATTAAAAAATAATAATGTAAAATAAAGACAATTTTAAAATGGTTTGTCAACAGTTTGTTTATATTTTTGCGTTGACAATCAACAAAATACACATGAAAAACGTGATATTATAATTGTATGAATATTTTTTTTACATATTTAAATATTATATCAACTCAATATCAATGAAAAATTCTGTTTATTCTTTAAAATATAATTTATTAAGGCTCGTATTTTTCTGTTAAGAATTTAAATAACATTGGTCAGAATTAATATTAAGTCGTCATAATATATCGGTTAGAATAAATAGTCTTAATTGAAATGAAATTTAAAAAAAAACCTAACTTAACCTACTAACCAAAATTGTTATTAAATATTCTGACCGTATAATATTTTTATTCTGACCAAAAATTGATTTAAATTCTGACCATTTAATTTGTTTCCATGTATTAATTAAAAATAATAATAGGCTATCCGTTCATTATCTAATTACAACGAAAAAAACTATTCATTCTTAAAGATGCTTTGCAGCATAATAAAGCAAAAAAATATATGGTAGTACATCTGTTATTTTGTCTGACTGTAATTACATTATCCTAAAAATAATTAAATCAACCATTGTGAGCTAATTCTTCACATGTAGGTCTAATGTTTTTCGAGTAAGATTAATAAAAACAGCTATTGTGAACAATTGTTACAAATTAATAATTTTCGGAAGACGAAAAATAAATGTTACATTTTAACTAATAAGTCTCTAATTTGACAACTTAATAAATCTTTCATGAGAAATGTGCAGTTTTTATTTCAATATATTATTTTTCAATTTAAAAAACGTACCACAAGTGTTTGAAAACCAATATTTAAATAATGAGTTAACTACTAAAAGTGGCTAAATTAAATGCATCTTGTTATCAGATTTAAAGCTTTGAATAAACTGTATTTTGTTCAACACGTTGACATTTAGTGTTAGTTTTTTGCAGTTATTCAAGTTTATTCGCATTAAAATTTCGTTAAAAAATAGTCAAACAAACTTTCGGCTCCCCTAAAAAATAAAGTGTAAACCAAATTGATCGTGTTTTTAAAATGGACGCCTCAATTATTTATAATATATTATGTTTTAGTTGTTTTTACCAGGGCTGTGGAGTCGGAGTCGGAAAAATCTTAAGGCTTGAGTTCAAACCAAAGCCCCCTATACTAGAACTTAAGACTGCTATGGTTCAAACCCATTTTAAAAAAATATGTACATATTTAGTGATGTGAATTCAAACCATAATAGTGCACAGTGTTGCCACTGCATCCTAGGCTGACTAAAGATGATCTGATGGTATGAATATACATATTATTAACATATGATCCACAGCTCTGGTTTTTAAACAAAATGTTTACTTTACAACAATAGTACAGTTTATTTTTATACGCGCATAATTAAATGAAATAATCTTTGTGTTTGGTTTGCTAATTGCTTCATATTTACTTTTTTGCAGATTGTTCATAAGATTTAACAAAATAATCTTGTGCCGACATATATTTTTATATTATTTAACATATCGAGACAAACTTTAATTGAATAAATAAAGATAATTGCAATCATTGTAGTGGAAAAATTATTCTGATAAAAAAATCCGACTAAGTAGCGCGGTGGGCTGCCAATATAACAAGTGGCTCGCTTAACCTCAAAGCTATTCACAGTGGAGGGGTCGGATTTTTGTATTAATCTTATATAATGGTTATTTAAGCGATCAAATTTTACTAGATATTCTAGGATAAGTTCTCGTAAAAAAACTCTGGATGAGATACCACTATAAGCAGGCCATATGCTACACAATAGTAGCAGACATTGATAAAAAATACATTTAACTAAAATTTGTACCTGAATGGTTTCGTTGATTGATGGTTATTGCTTGAAGTTTTTGTAAATTTTAAATTGTGCGATTACTTTTTGTAAACTACAGAAAAAATCTACGGACCACTACTTGAGAAATACTGGATTAAGCCATTGTACAATTATTACAACGTAGCTATAGGGCCATCAATTATTATGTACTTAGCGTTTCCTTTTTACTTAATATTTTATTTATTCATTAAATCCATTTTATGACGAAATAACGTTCTTTATGAGTAAATAATTGACGTGGTTGTGAAATTCCAACAGGAAAATATAAAACAACTGCAATCTAAGACGTGATTATTAGAAATCCATTGTTTTATTTTTTAGTACGTTCTTCAGAGACAAAAGAATTACAGGACAGCATCTTTCCATTTTTATAATTATCGTATTTTTGAATCATCCGTGATATTCAAACCGAGTATTATCACTATTCAAGTTTTGGTATAACAACATCTCCGATGTTAATACGAGACATTTTTTTATAACATCGATACATAAATTTAGGTGTTATATCAGTGATGCACAACTTATTTAATAGTAGGCTCAATTTATCAATTTTCTAATTGTTTACGGACCGCTTGACAAAGTTCAAGTTTTACGGATAAAAATTTTCCCCCGAGTCTTGACATAAATATTATATTATATTTTTGAAATTGTACAACTACATACTAGAGATTCTGTATCGAAGCGACCCGAAAATAAATTCCCAGAAAATTTTCCAATATTTGTTCCCGGGATATTTTAACTAAGCAACCCGAAAATGTGTACAAATTAAATTTCATTTATTTAATACAAATACATTTTGAGAATCTTTGTACATTTAGGAAGACAATAAAAAAGCTTTCAAAATCTTCCATACTACAGACATGACAGATAATTTTTTGCAATTATGGCCATAAAATTACTGATCCAATGTTTTATTTTACGAAGGAAATGGTTCCAACGGCGAAATCAAACGAATCTCCCGAATGATGTGAAAAAAAGCAATATAAATATGTACAATATAACGTTTTCTTCTTTTGCAACATTTAACTTTAAAACTTATGTTGGATGAGTTTTGAGTTATCGATACTGTTTATTTAATGCATAGAAATATTCATATATTATATTATGTATACATAAGAAACAGTACTACGCAAATATTTATGGAAAAGAACGGTACTACGGTTTCTGGACGCGACAATTTCCCGGAAAATGACAGTTTTATGTCTCGTGTCCCTGGATATAAAAAAGCCGAGAATTCAGAATCCTTACTGCATATCAGATGTTACTAAACAAAATATAATTTCTCTCGTAAATGAATGCGCAAATCGTGGCCTTTTGACGAACTTTTTGTGGTTGACTAACTCTTAAAATTGAGTTTACGTATTAACCGGAGATTACGTTAAATTAATTATAAACTACTTCTCACTGGTCAATAGTGGAAAATAGTAATT
Organism: Himalopsyche anomala; assembly: GCA_031772345.1. Classification (NCBI taxonomy): domain Eukaryota; kingdom Metazoa; phylum Arthropoda; class Insecta; order Trichoptera; family Rhyacophilidae; genus Himalopsyche; species Himalopsyche anomala. Next base: position 22,355,660 of record CM062836.1, on the reverse strand, counting down.
TATTTAGTCTGTGGGTACCTATGTAGAGCTGCATGAAGTTGGTTGTGCCTCACTGCATCTTATAAATCAAAATGAAAAAAAAACGTTTTCGAAGTATAGTTGTGCTGATATTTTTAATGTAATTGAGGTCACCGCTATAATTAATGACCGTTGACGTTAATTTGAAAAACAATCTAAATAAATGTCCAGTCATCGATAAAAAAAACATTCGATATACGATAACTTGATTATAGGTTTCTCACCCCAATTGTATGTATAATAGTTACACCACAACCCCAAAACCATCAATCTCTTATAGTTTATTTTTTTATAGATACATATGATAAAGATTAATCATATATGAATTGATAAAGCAATATTGGAAATCGTGTAAAATATTCTATGCGTATCTACGACGTAAAGTTTTAAACAATTAACGTTTTTTTCGAAGTGGTAAATTAATATTGCATTTTTGATAGCAGTTGTCTTTACTATCACTCCTTACTCAATAACCTAAATCTTCAGTATTGTGTAAAAGATATATTGAATACGTGCTTCAGATTTCAATGCAACTAGAAAATTCTCAAATGCACCAAGAAATATAATCAAAACCAACTGAAGATTACTTTTGACTAGCGGTTACCAAAATATTGCCCTCAGGCTGTATCTATCTGTCCCTCCATAAATATTTTACTGAGATTTTAAAATCCCAATAAGATTCCAACAAGCATTAGTTTCGTCATCCCAGTTGTATCTCAAACTATGAGCGTGAGATTTTGCACTTTTTGTACTAATGCGCGTCTATTTTTTTAATAGTTTTATCTATATTTATGGAATTATTTCATTTGACCTTTTAAGTATAATTTTAGTAACTTTTAGACAGTAAAATCATTTAATGTCGCAGTACTGTATAGATTCAAAATTTTCGTAAAAAAAAGTCAACCGCAGTTGTAACAATTTATATTATAATTTAATCAAATAGTAATCTTATAATTTAACCAGTCAAATTTGCTATATATAATAATAAAATAAATAAAAATTGGTGTAGATTTTAAAGTAATTGAAACGAGCCGAACTAACTAATATTTTTTTAAATATATTATTATAAAAAACTAACATTTTCTCTAATTTTATTTGCGGTCATCTAATTTGTTAAATGCTTCGTTTCGATAATTTGCTAAAACAACTGAATAATAATTACTTTTATCTAAAAGATAAAAAGAGAAAATTATCAACTTATTGATAAATATTATTTAATTTATTTCTTATTACAATTACGTTGTATATTAATTAATTTATTGAAATATTTTAAATAAACATTTACGCTACACGTTCCAAGTCGAAATTATTGCAGTTTTAAATGAAAAAATGATGAAATGTATATAACAAGATAATTCAGATATTAAAAAAAGTGACAATACTAATTTTCTTGTTGGAATAATCGTAGCATGTTTATTTGAATAATATTAATTAAGATAGTTTAAAAAAAACATACACGCTGCACATCCCATATTAAAAAACAGGTCTCACAGACACATTAAGAATTTTTTTATATACAAGTGTTAGTTTAAGATACGTTTTTTTTTTTGCTTTATTGTTACAATTATTGGCACAGAAAAATCACGATGTTAATTACTGTTAATAGCAAGATAGGTCGCACAGTTTTAAAAGTCGGTAACTGAATGGTTTTGATTTCTTTCGATAGGAGTTTTCGTGTTACAAATTAATGGTTGCAAACGCACTCAGCGTTTCGAAACCAGTGTAAGTCAGACCGGGTGGAATAACAATATTATATCGAATCTAGACTACTTTGGGTGTGTTGCAAGAAACTGGTTTTGGGCAGCGGGGCCGACGGAGTACTCGGAAGGTGGATGCAGGAATTTTTGGGCTGTCTTTTCAATGTTTTATGAGACTCACCGGCTGAGGAACTTGACGACGTGATCGCACTTTGGACACTGTGGAACAACTGACGCCGGTTCGACGCCGGCCGGCGAGTTTATATAAGTTCACGCCGCGTCACCGCTTCGCTTTACTATCTCGTGATATCTTTTTTTTGGGCGGCCGGCGTTTATTTACCCACTTGCTACACGTATTTTACCAGACGTCGATAAAACAGCGCATTTTTTATAAATTGGATATTGCAGAAATTTCTCATTGAAATCTAAATATGAAAATAGCTATAATCCTATAATTCAGGGGTGTAAACTGTACAGTCGTGTAAAAAAAGACGACTCCGACTCCGAAGAAATTTTAGTACTTCCTTGCTTAATGCCAGGCACTGAAAAATGCAACAGTACGTGCATTTAATTCATATGTTAGCAAATGGAATGCACTCCAAGCAGTCTGGCAAATCGGTTTTGTTATTCTTCTTTCTTCTTTGGCCATGTTCGCTCCATATGTGGAGCATATGGCCGCCACGCGGCACCTCCATGTTTTCCTGTCTCCCGCCAATTGCTTTGCTTCCTCCCATGACATGCCAGCATCCCTCAGTTCCACCGAGTACATCCTATGGATAGTACCCGACGGACGTCCGGGACGCCGGAATCCCACCGGTCGAAAGAAAAGGCAGGCAGGATTGAGGCTTTTTTTTTTTTCGTTATTTGACAACAAAATAAATTATAAGAAGAGTATTTAACTGTTGGGTCCGTGGTGCAGTGGTCAATGTTGTTGCTTTCCGTAACAGATTTCAGTCCCAGTACGCATACTATTTATTTTTCAATAAATTTCTGTTCGAAGAAGAAGAATGTTTGAGATAGCTAAAAATTCCCTCTTACCTTTCCTGTTCGAAAAAAATAAGTTGAGCAACTAACAATGACTTCTCCCAGAAAAACTTCTGTTACGGTATCTTCGTTGGGAAACCATACACCAGTACACTATACCAGTACAGTTCATGCCCGTACATGGATTTCAAAAAAACTTATGCATTTAACCTACGGGTTGCAATAAAAGTATGTCTGGGCCACATGTCGCTTACGAACCATAGGTTGTGTATCACTGACTTGCACCAAACCTTTAGTTAATTTAACCTGAGGGTCGAAGACACAAATTAACAAACGTTTTTAAATGGGTTGGTCTACCACCAATCTTATATTCTCTAACAGCTATTAAATAATTTCACTAGAACTGATTTGAATTCAGTCGTTCCTGCGTACCCTTCAATAACAGGCAGAATGAAAAAAACAAATGACGAATGGAAAATCCAATTAGAATCGAATTGCAATGTATTAGTTTTTCTTTATTCAATGATACTACTGGAATGAACGAATCAGGTTTGTCTAGTCAACGAATTTGAAAGGTCAATCGATTCACGCCTGTGTGACTCAGTTCGAGATAAGATGAGAATGTTCTCGTTCATGTCAGGTTGCGCGTATGCTATACGCATATTGTTCATTTACTTATATGCAATGAGCAGTAGTTGAACTGACACTTTGTTGAACTAACCGCAAATGCCACGTGGGTTGCACTTGGCAGTTGTTGTGCATGATAGGCGGATAAATTCCCTACCTAAAACGTTCGTACAGAAACTTGTTTTTTGAATTCAGAGGGCGGGAAACAGAGAGCATAACATTGGAGATTCGACTTATTCTGACCGGTAAAAATTTACTCGTGCACACACCGAGCCAGGCATTATGCTCTGTTGCAATTCACCTGCTACCCGGTGCACCAAAACATGAAAATTTAACGAGTTGCATTACTAGTATATCGACTGTGGAAAGGAAAAAGGACGTAACCAACAATTTTTTCAAAACAGCTTTTTTGATAATCACAATGTATCAAACTTGATACACGTTCTATCAAAAGGGTGCAAGCTACAAATGCCGAACTAGTATCTAAATTTAGCTTTTATGTTTGAAAAAGATGACCTTGTAAAATATTAAAACCAAGAAAAAAGACTGAAATAAAAGTTTTTCCTAGACAATTTCTTTAATTAATATTAGATTATGTCAATTAAACACTAGTTTAGAAGTCTCCGTGCACTTCAAAGTTGTGTTTATTACATAATTTGCATATGCCTGAAAATCATCAAAACACGTTTTTTATGTCTCTTGTAAAATTTTATATGTGTGGGTTACGTCATTTTTCCTTTCCACAGTCGATATAAAATAGATGGTTGAAAACAAATAAAATATAATCTTTTCACACATTCCTTCCTTTCTACTAAATATTAATAAATATTTTTACTGATTAGATATTCATTTACTCACTATAAATTCATTTTTATATTATAAGAAAATTAATTGGTGGAATGCAATAAGTCCTACGCAGTGACGGATTACCCAATACGCGCAAGAGGCGCGCGGTTGGGGCCTCCAAATATTAGGGGCCTCAAAAATAGCTAATATTTCAATTTCAGTTTTTAATATTCATTATTGTTCTACGAAGAGTTTTGCAGCACTTATATGTCATTCGAAAAACAGGGCCTCCAAAATCTATTGCGCCTGGGGCCTCCAAAGTGTTTAATCCGCCATTGGTCCTACGTGTTTTGCTTTTACATGATTGTACTCGAATTGATCGTCAAATTTTGGAAACACGACGCAACATAAGAATCTATTGCATTGTAAATATTGTAAATAAATCGAAAGGGTGGGGGAAACATTACAAACACTCATGTCTTCGGATTAAAGGCGATAAATCGATCGAAAGATGCTGTTCGTACTGGGACTCGAACCCGTGAGATCCGGCACGGAAGCCGACAACACTTATCAATCACTACGCCATAAGACCCGAACAAATTTATAGATATATTTTTCACATTAAACATGACTTTCAAAATGTTACCACCGAAATCTAAACACTCTTTTATTATTTTTTCTTAACCGAAGAATCAATCGTTAAATTCAGATGCAATGTCATTTACCTACATACTTCAATGAAAGGAATTTTCATTGTCTAAGAAGCGAAAAACATTTTATATGATAGAACATTCTTTTAAGATTCGCTTCAGTATTATTATTACATTGTTGAGTCAGTGATTTTCGCAACACAGTACACTTTTCTAACACAATTATAATTGTTTATAAAATAGTTGGCAATAATTTATAAAAATCTAGTTTCTTAATACTATTATTATGAGTCATATAAAATATGGGCTGGTTATCTTGTATGAATGAATCTAAATTTAAATATAACAGTGGCAGGTTTTTAAGTTTGTTGAATCAATTTAAGAAACTTATTCTATTGACAAGGTCGGCTATATCCCTAATAAGGAAAGGCGGAAAAAATAAAAACAATTTATTATTTTGTTATTCAAATGATATACCCTGCAATTATTTAGTATTAAAATAATTATTTTTCGTTTTTACATATTTCGAACTACATATAATATAATTTTAATAATTATCACCTTATGATTTTTCTTGTTAAGTTTTTTACTTTTTTTTAAAATCCATGTCCGCTCTCAATGCGACGCAAATGGTCTCCTAATGGAAGTATCTAAGCAGTTTTTTTTCTACGAGAACTGTTTGTTTCTTATTTGCTCAACCTTTCTTTTTTTAGAAGAGAGAATGATAGAAATAATAGGGCTAGGACAGGACTAGTAGTTAAATAATCGCTCTCTCTACGCGCCGTTATATTAAAATTGGAAGAGTGGAAGAGAATTTTTTGACATAGTAAAACACCCATGCCTTCGAACGCAAATTGATTGAAAAATTACCGTTCGTACTGGGACTCAATCCCGTGATAATTTTCAAGGAAGCCAACATCGTTGACCACTGCACCATTGACCGGACTATCATTCATTATTGTGTATAACTGTGTAAGAGTTTTTAAAAAAAATCCGCCCTTTCCCCAGCACACCAAACATAGCTCTAAGATTAAGCGAGACCCTTATTAACGTATTGGTAGCCCACCTCTGAATCAATGTGAATTTGAATATGAAAATGACGTAAGCTTCAACTAAGACTGCTACTATATGTGGGCCCATTAGAGTTGAAGTGAATTAAGTGTTATTTTAGAAGAAAAAAAATAGATGCGTTGTAATATTCGAATCGTCTTAAAGTATCGTAAAAGTGAAGTAATCCCAATTAATGCACATTGCCTAGTGTTATATCCGTAAAATAAGACGTGATTGTACATAAAAGTCAAAGAAAAAAGTTTTATCATTTTACTAGTTGGCTCACTTCACCTCTAGACAGGGATGGGCTGGAAGGGGCTCGCAGTGGCGTGTGCGAGCCCGTTGTTAAATATTACTCAGGCCGGCGAGCCCCTTGTTAAATTAAGGAAACCACTATTCTCAGATCTTCGCCTTATATAACCTATAAATATGCAATATATTTAAACCAAAGCAGTTGTAATATGTACATTTGGAATTTCCGACGTACATTTTTCAGCTATTGATATTTATTGATTATGAGTATTACGACATACTACGTACTGTAACAAAAATAAGTGTGTAAAGTAACATCCGATAGCTTCAAAAATTATTGCGTATAATTGCATGAGTGATAAAAAAATTCACACCTTTCCCAGAACATCACGAATAAGATTTAGCGAGCCCCTTGTTACCGTATTGGCAGCCCACCGCTGCCTCTAGAGTGCCCATGTATACATTTACCAGATGTCACACTTTAACTGTAACATATAATATATGTTTATCGTCATTGTTCTGGCAGAAGTTGGTAAGTAACAGATTGATAGTTCTGAATAAACAGTAAATGAATTTCACTTTTTTGGGTAAAATCTCTAGAATCAATATTTCATGTTACATGGACAATTATAATATAAGAATTAAGAATTTTAAATAATAGACAGAGACAATAGTTATTATTGACTACCTTTAATCAGTATTAACAATAAATGACTAATAAATAAGTGTTTTTTTGGCAAACTGGTATAATCAATGCACCAAATCATTCTAGACAAATAATTTATATCAAATAATCTCTTTATATCATATATGGGTAACCACCGGCCCGCCGAGCTATTTTGTCCGGCCCTGATTCATCTCGGCGAAGTATTGGAGAAAGAAGTTAATAGTTCCAGGGAGGGATTAAACAATGGAGACGACACACGCGCTTGCAGTGGCTCCACTCTACTAGTTCATGATCACCACCATATAAGAAATAGCAATGTGCTTTTTTTTTACCATGTCCGCTCCCAATATGGAGCATATGGACTCCTCATGGAGTTTATCTCAACAGAAATGTTTCTACGAAAACTGCTTGTTACTCAGTTGCTCAACCTCTCTTTTTCCAAAGAGAGTAGGAATAAAAGGAAAGAGCTAGGACAGGACTAGTGGTTAGCTAATCGCTCTCGATACGCCCCGATCATAGGATAGGATGGGTGGGAGGGGGGAATTCAAGACATCACATACATCCATGCCTTTGAACAGAAATTCATAAATCGATTGAAAAATCAATTTATAAAACTGCCCGTACTGGGATTCGAACCCGTGCCCTCCGTAGCGGTAGCCAGCGATGTTGACCACTCGACCACACAGGCGGCTTATTTAATTTAATATTACTTTATTATGTTTAAAAATTTGGTCCGGCCCTTGACTCGGAAACAGAATGATAATTTGGCCTCAGACCTAGGAAAGGTTGCCCATGTCTGCTTTATATACTAAACACAATGTTCTAGTGCTAACTTAAAAAGGCTTTGAGCGCTGATTAATCATAATATTTGAATGCTCTCTAACTGCAGTGATCCAAATTCCGGACCAAAAAGTTTCCAGCAAAATGTTCATCCAATATAATATTACAAAAATCATTTTTTTATATTTGCGTCAAAAATAAACATCTATCGCAAAATTTCCAAATCATCTAGAAAAGTGTGTGAGCGCCGACCCCACGCGCACCCTCCCCACTTCACCATTGATTGATGTTAGTTTTGTAACTTACTAAGTTCCACCAGGAAGGTGACGATATTATATCCAATGTTGGCAAAGTAATAATTTGTATAACCGCTAATGAAAGTAAAATTCGACGAAGTGTTTTTTTTTAATGTGGGAAGACGTAGTATCGATTGAACATAATTTTTAATTAAGGGCATGGACAGTCATGTTAAATAATAATATAAATTACACAGTGGGCTTGCAGTTAATTTTATACCGCTAATGAAAGTAAAATTCGACGAAGTGTTTTTTTTTAATGTGGGAAGACGTAGTATCGATTGAACATAATTTTTAATTAAGGGCATGGACAGTCATGTTAAATAATAATATAAATTAATGAAATAAATTACACAGTGGGCTTGCAATTGGTCTCGTTCAATGCCCGACTCCCCCGCTCGTGAAAACTGCATCGGGGCCGATCGATATTCAGACAAGTAAAAAGAATATGGCGGCCTTGTGTTCACAATGCACCGTTGAGAATGAAACCGATCCTTAAATTACAAAAATAAAATATCTAAATATTGAATTTCGCAATTCGGAGATATCTGATGAAAAAAAATCTAAAATTTACGATCCGTAACGGCGGCACTACTTCAAATTTGACATACTTTCAATGCTATTGTGTGGCCATTTTGACAAACCATAATTCCGGAATTTTCGACATTAAAACGTCTCTATTGTGTACTCAAATTAATTGAATTTACTTCATTAATGTTCAATTAACAGTAGTTGATATATTTTTAATTTAAATACTTTGTATTGAATGCACAACAATTATTTGTAAGGTGTCCACTGTGCATGCTTGGTGTAAAAGCATTATATTAATTAAAAAAATAAAACACCATCTAAAGCAGTGATGCACATTCCCGTTTTGAATTTTTTGCAGTCAACGAATGTTTTTTCTCAAAATTAAAATACATTTTTTTCAAGTAAATTATTGAATTTATTAAACTTGAGCAAGCTTTTTGTTATTGAATGATAATAAATTATGTCATAGAAATTGACTTACTGGTGAAAAATTGGATTCAATTGTATCGCTATAATATTATATAAATATTAAATCATTTTTCATTCATAAATGACAAAGATGACATAATTTTTTTTAATAAGATATAAATAACGCATGTTTCCAAGGTTAAAAATAATACAAAAAAAAGGTAAGCACGTACATATAATCCTCTTTTTGCACGATTTCGAAATAACACGGTCAACATAATGTATTTTGGAACCTATCATTCATTTATACATAATTATTTTTTTGCACGGCTGTTTAACATAGCACTATTACCCGAGTAAAAGAGGATTCAGTGTACCATAAAAAAAATCTTTGTGGCCCTTACGCATTATAATTTATTTGTATGCGGCTCGCTAAAAGAAAATGTCTGCTTAAATAATAAATAGCTTTAAAATCCAATGCCATAATAACGAATCAAGTAAACACCCCACAAGACTTTCAAAAACATCGAATTATGAATTTAATTATTGTGAATTAATTGTTCTCTCTGTACTCTAAGTTCGTGATAAGATAATATTGTCGAGAAAAGGTGATAACTCCACTGATATATGTGCCTTTGGATAAAAATTCATAAATAATTTGAAAAATATATGCATGCAGATAACTATTTAATGGCAATTGTACGGAAGCCTCAGAGCGTTACCACTCGCCCAAAGCGGTCGAAAAATGAGAGATATACATGCAAAAACCAATAACTGCATCTTCAAGGTCACGTCTTTGCAATTGTCTCGAGACAGCGTCGTTTATAGGTGGCGCCACCGTTTCCTGCAGCACAAATTCATTACAAAAAAACAATTCTTTGCAAAAGAAGTCATGTTCATTGATTCAGTAAAATTAGCTTAGTGCTTCAGAACAGAGTTACTATACCGGGACTCAATTCCTAATATCAGACATTGAAGTCGTATGCAAGAATCTCGCTATTTGCAATGTTTAATATTTACGGCCGAAATCATAAAGCTGTAATTACTTGATTTTACCAGCTTATAAAATACAAAGTATTGACGATATCTGTCGAATAGATTCGATTGTCCGATTTCAATCATTGATCCCCAGTGGAATAAAAGTTACATTAAATCAATTCCAATACAAATCTAAAACTCACTGAAGCCGTCACACAACCTTGATTTTTTTATCTGTATCCAGGGAATAAATACAGATTGCTTGAGTATTTAAATTCTGAAACATACTTTGACTGAAAAAACATATTGCTTATAAAGTTGCAATGCGTTGAAAGAATTTAATACTTATTGTGAATATTGAAATCTTTTTCAATAAAAATTTGATGATACAAAATGACATGCACCATCTCGATAAGTGAAGGAACAAACTTCGTTAATATATGAGCCCTCAAGAAGTGAAGTGAGCCAAGTATTAAAATGGTTAACTTTTCTATTGCATTTTTAAGTATAATCACTACTTTCAAAGTTACATAATTTCATTCTTATGAGGTCTTTTCACTTTTGCGATACTTTAAACTTTAAAGAATGAAGAATATAATAATTTATGTTATTCATTTTTTCTAAACTACCACTTGGCTCACTTCACCTCTTAGGGGCTCAAATATGAACATCGTCGTCTATATTTTTAAGTGTGCATTAACAACCTTTTTAAGACGTCTTGGCTTCGTAAATACTTAATTCATTTACAATGGCTCGGCCTAATACTGGGCCTATTGGATATCTTCATGGCTTAAAAATTTGATGAATCATTTAGGAAAAACACTCCTGAAATCCTAGTGGGCGAGAAATTATTTCTTGGCTCCAAGTTCTGCTGTATACATATAATGTCAATTATTCCCTATTTCAAAGAATTCATCTATGAAATAAATAAAACTATAGGGTTATTTTTTAATTTAGTTTTTACTAAAGGGCTAATTTATCTGTAATAAAGAGCGTATTGGCTTCAATATCGACTGGGGAAAGGAAAAAAGACGTAACCCACACATATCAAATTTTACAGGAGGCGCTAAAAACGTGTTTTGATGATTTTGTGACATATGCAAATTATGAATTATACACAACCTTGAAGTGCACGGAGACTTCTAAACTGGTGTTTAATTGACACAACCTAATATTAATTAAAGAAAGCGTCTCGGAAAAACCTTTATTTCAGCGTTTTTTCTTGGTTTTAATTTTTTACAAGATCATCTTTTTCAAACTTAAGAACTAAATTTAGATACTTATTCGGCATTTTTAGCTTCCATCCTTTTGATAGAATGTGTGTCAAGTTGTATACATTGTGATTATCGAAAAAAAGCTGTTTTGGAAAATTGAGGATTATATCCTTTTTCCTTTCCACAGTCTATATGGTTAAGAAAATGATTAATAAAATAATTAGGCAGGATATAGTTTACGTGTCTTTTGATGGCCGTCTCTCTCCCATTGCACCATTGCAGACATATTTAGCACTGGTCATTAATTACCTCAGAATGCCTGTTAAATAATGAATCAAAGCAACAAAACAGTGAACCTTATCAGTGGTGGTTCTAGGTACTGGGCTAGGTGGGCTAAGCCCGACCTGCATTTTTCACCCAAAACTTTAGATGGCTGAATAAAAATGAACAGCAATTCGGCCGCTGAACAAAATAAATACATTTATAAGCGTAACTAACCTTTCCCAAATGAATACAATATCTTTGTTTTAATTTTCCTCTGTCAATATAAAACAATTTTACGTCTACCTACAATCATATTCCCGATTGTGTTTTGTATTACAATTTTAAACTGAGCCGGCACAATAACCCTATAAATACTTCACAGGGAAAAGGCAACGTCACTCTGGCAACACCACTCAGGGGCTAAATCCTTCATGCCCGTAACCACAGACAATATCATGCAATATTTCTTTACACTGGGGCGCAATCAAGCACGATTAGATTTTTTTTGTATTTGTATGTACGGAAACGTCATCAAACACAAAGGATTGTGTTTCAATCTGTCAAGCTTCTGTTGATCGTTGGGGGCTAAACACAATCTGCCCATTACGCATACTTATGCATTGAAACACAAAACCAATATCGTTGTATTGTATGAAAGTGACAGGTATTGACTTTCAGTGTGACAGTTCTGTATTGCTTTTAGTAGGTACTTGTTATTTCACTTTGAAAGAGACGAATTTAAGGATTCCGTGTTATTATTCTATTATTTCTTAGTTACATTAGCATTGATTTTATTATATAATAATTTATGCATTGCAGTAGTATCGTAGTATTTGTTAATTTGCTTGTAGATTAATGTATAAGGTGAAGTAGAAATATGCTTTTCTCTAGCCCACCCAAGATTTTAGGTCAGGAACCGCCACTGAACCTTATAATCATTGCTGCATTTTACTGATTCATCTTTGCTTACTTATTTATCATATTTACTTTTATTGTACGATCTAATACCGTTAAAGATCTGAATATTGCAAATGTATCTATATGCCATGTTTTATAATTTAATAAAGGTAAGTCGATTATAAAAAATAATAAAATTTACGAACCATTTTAATTGAACATTTTAGTGTTATTCCGCTCAGCCATTGACGGCGTCTATAAAGCAATGATTCATCCAATTTGACTCTCTAATTCAGTGATGACAAACCCGTGACCAGCGGCGAATTAAATTCGTTTTTTTTAAAAACATTTTCACTTATGGTACAAATAAAACGTCATCTTGTTTTTGAAATTATGTTTGTAATTACTATCAGTCACCACTTGAAATTTATTAATCTTCGATGATTTTTTAATTATATGTTAGAGGTGTTAATCATTTTAATTTTGTGTAATTATAGAATCACTTTTATGTAATTTGTAAAATTCTTTTTAATATCAATTGTTGTTTACACCTTTTAATTTCAATTTATGTTTGTATAATTTGTTAAGCGTCAGTTCAAGTTCATCCGTACACTTGAACGCCTGAAGATGCCGAAAGGTGAAACCCGGGTTGTAAGTGACAAAATTTGTGTGAATGTACATAATTTGAACGATTCAAATTTAATATTGAAATTCCACCAAGCGCCTTCAGTCGAAATCTTAAATTATAAATAGCGCTGTAAATTATATTTCTTATCAGTTGAAAATGCTAGCAATGAGCGAAACCAGTTCTGACCTTTTAATTTCAAAGAAAGTGGTGATAGAAACGATAGAAGTAAATTAATCGCTCTAGTAACGCTTGATATTTTTAAGATTGGTCAGATATTAAGGAAATTTTGAACATCACAAACATCCATGCCTTCGAACAGAAACCGATTGAAAAATGCTGTGATTCGAACCCGTGAGGTCCGCCACTGAAGCCAACGACGTTGACCATTGCACTACGGAACCGACAAGGCTTAAAGTTTTTTTTTTTTTCCATTTTCGCTCCAAATGTGGAGCATATGGACTCCTAATGGAGTTTATCTAAACAGAAGTGTTTCTACGAGAACTGCTTGTTACTCAGTTACTCAACCTCTCTTTTTCCAAAGAGAGTAGGAATATAAGGATAGGGCTAAGACAGGACTAGTGGTTAGCTAATCGCTCTCGATACGCCCCATACATAGAATAGGATGTTTGGGAGGAGGGGATTCAAGACATCACATACATCCATACCTTTGAACAGAAATTAATAAATCGATTGAAAAATCAATTATAAAACTTCCCGTACTGGGATTCGAACCCGTGACCTCCGTAGCGGTAGCCAACGACGTTGACCACTCGACCATACAGGCGGCTAAAAAATACTAGATAAAGGCGGCGAAATAAATACTAGATAATTATTTAATACATATTTTAAAAACGTTGAACATCGCTGTTCCGGGAGATTTCAATAAAATTTTACCGTTATTCAAGCAACTCGAATTTCCAATAATAATAATTATCAACCAACCATTTCTTCAGTATTTTATCTTTTCCGAAATTTCCGATTAAGCAACCACCTACATAATTGAATTAATTTTATTATGTGTCACTTATTCGTTGTCAAATAACACTAATCTAATAGATCTTATCTTCAAATTTGATGTCAAAAGATTTTTTTCGGTGAATTGTACTGTGCGCCTATTTATTTTTGAAATGAGTATTGCATTCATGTTGTGTAATTAGTGTTGCCTATACAACTTTATTTTAGGCGGAAATTGATATTGATAAAGAATATGACTACAGTTAAGCAATACAATTATTATTTATAATTTACTTGCTTTAAAACAATACATATTCTTAAATTCTGACAATACTGTGTACTACATGTATATATGTACATTAACTCAAGTTTTTTTTTTACCAATGACTTGTTACGAATCAACCGCAACAATGCAACAATGCGTAAAACATGCAAGTAAACGACTCAATATTTTTGAAGACCAAATTAGTTTTAAAAATAAAATTACAGCGCCAAATTACGGTTTAAATTATACTGTCATTAAAGTTACAGCTTTCCTTAGAAATAGACTAATAATATTTGAATATTCATATTTCTGAATGTTAAAAGTAGAATCAAATATTGGATTGGATGAATTTTGTCACAACTAGTCAGAGAAAAAATGATTTGTGAATGTTTATCAGACCCCTTCTTGAGTAATATATCAAATATTTTGTATGCACATTGTATGTAATATTAAAAATTAATTCACTTTTTGCACTAATAAACAGTGGTGTAGTGGGACGGGGACTCTTGGGGTCGGCGCTCTCACAGTTTTATTTTAAATATATTTTTTTTCGGAAATAAATTAAATTTATTTTTATAATAATATATTGGAAGAATGATTGGTGTGTTTCTGATGCTTTTCCACTAAGAATTGACAGTAAGCACATTAAAATGATGTATGAAATATGGATAGAGCTTAGGGTTTTTTTTTAAATAAAAAAGCTTTTTAAAGTGGCAAACGTATTTTATTCAAACCAGTGTTATTATAACCACGAAAAACAATAGCATGCATGCTTTTTTCATTATTACTACAAAATAATTCAATATTTATGAAGGGCCTCATTGAATTGTAAATTTTAAAATAAATGATTAGTGATTTTCTAATTGACAATTTATTCACCGCAGAGCGAGTCGCATACAAATAGGCATGTGGCCGAACCTGGCCCCAGAGTCTTAGACATGTTGTAGACCAGCGCTCGGCAAACTTTTTGGGCTCACGGACCACTAAATTCACAATTTTAATCCTGTGGACCACTAACTGGACTTTTGTGTTAAGTATTACATATTGAAATAAAATGCGTTTAAAAATGTACCAAGTTCATAAAATAGTGCCAGATTTCTCTGCGGACAACCAAAATTTTCTCGCGGACCACACTTTGCCGACCGCTGTTGTAGACAGTTATTATTGATTTAATTTTTTATTGAATTTGCGGAAAAGTATCAGGAAATTTGAAAAAAAAGGACAAGTCACCCCACAATCAAACCGGAACACGCTCGGACAATTTCAATAATCTATTTTTTTGACATAACTTTGCGCTTACAACCCACACGTGTTTTATTCACTCTATGAGACCAATCCAATGGAAATTATTGTGACTCCAAGCTTTTCTTGTAAGCTCCACCTAACATGTTGGCTCCAGCTTGGTTAATTTCTTCGTACCCATATGGAGCCAGAGCCTTTTTGGTCCTCGCAAACCACGAGGCCACGTTGGGAAACGGACTCACGTCGTAGTCAAACGCCTGGAAATAAATTCATAAATATTGTCAATATGTGGAATCAATAATATTACAACTGTTGAACAACGCTTGAGAAATGAGTCAATGAGGCGCACATCGAGTTTTTTTATTCCTCGACAATTTATTTTTCAGCCCAGTCTTCTAAGAATACACAAATATATGTTGTACGAATGCAAACGACTCGCAATGATTCTATAATATATGTAGAAGAGTCATTTATATTCGATCGTTCGCGAACGATTCATCATTTGAATCATGTGGTGGCCATATGCTTCGACTAGGGAGCGGATATGGGATAAGCAAAATTATCCAATTAAAATAATATATTTTACTTTTTGATTACACTGGGCTCATTTTTACACTGTTTCAGAATAACATGATTGGAGGTTTACTCGAAAATTTTGAAATAAATATTACTTGATTAAGTTGTTTTCGTACTAAATGTGCTTAAACGGGTTCGTCTAAATCAGGGGTTCACAAACTTTTTCGTCAAAGGGACAATTTAAAAATCAAAAATTTCCGGCGGGTCACCATTTCTTTTGTAAATATTTCGAATATTTTGTAGTTTGAACTTATAATATTATTATATTTATAACTAAATATACATTAATATTACTCTTACAGTCTTAATTATTTATACTAAAAATAAATCCCCATGTTATTTATGCAACTGTTTGTTTGAAACAAAAATTTTCAATCTAGAACATAGGCTCCCAACCTTTTTCGGGTGGCGACCCCTTTTTATAAAAGCCGTGTAACCCGCGACCCCAATGCAATTGAAAAGGGCATTTTTTTTAAGAAGGTAATTTTAGTTGACTAGTTTTAGTTTTGTTGTTCAAATCCAAAATCGAAAAAAGTTGGCGACCCATAGGTTGGGAACCCGTGATCTAGGCACAAATGTTGTAGTGTGAATACACAAAACAGGTGCGATATGGCTGTCTGTTAATTTCGATTTCATGTTTGACTTATCAATACTCACGGTAGATTTTTTCTTTAGAAATAAATGTACTTTTTATATTTCTACTTATTGTATATGGTACCTCAAGTGAAAGTCCTATGTAGAATTCAATAAAATTCTTATCACAATAAGATGCTATTGTTTCCAGATTCTCTTGCAAATCTATTAATTCAAACTGTATATTTACAGGAACAGCGTCCGCGTTATACGGGTTAACTAGATCTTAAAATCAGTTAAAATTTTGATAAATGTATGCATACCTCCATATTCGACAAGGAAACTGCAAGGCTTATATCGGCGATTGTAAGATGATCACCTGCCGCGAAACGTTTCCCAGTGAGCATCGTATTTAGCCACCCAATAGCTTCGTCTAGAGCTGTCAGCTTCTCTGGATCCAAAGGTGCACCTTTCAGGATTACCGGGTACTGAAATTACATTGACATATGTATATCGAAAGACAGAGGTGGGCTGGAGGGGGCTCGGGGGGCTCGCGCGAGCCCCTTGTTAAGATAAAAAAATCATTCGTCTTAGATCAAATCAGCGCCTAACTGCAATTTCTGTAGATGGTTAAATTTTATTATGAAACAAGACTTAGTAGCCTTTTCATTTTTTCATTCAGCGTTGTGGGCTTCCAAGCCGGACTTCATGAGTTTGAGTTAATCAAAAGCCTTGTCTTAGCCTTATCATTCTTTCCCTACTACTCTCTTTGGAAAAGAATGGTTGAGCGACTAAGTAGCGAACAAATCTCGTAGAAAAAAGACGTCTGTTGAGATACCTTCATTAGCAGGCCATATGCTCCACATTGAGAGCGAAAATGGATACAAACGAATGGATAACATTTACCGAGCCCCTTGTTAAGATATTGGCAGCCCACCGCTGTCAAAAGATCTATTTAATAATCTAAGCGAAAATACGTCCTAACATTCCAAAACAATACTTGAATTAATTTCTCAAATAATCTTCCTGAAATGCTGATGTAAAAGAAATATCAAAACGTCAATGATTATTGTGCTTGGCAAATCCAAATGAATGTTTTTATTTTTAGTTGGCTGCGTCTTTTCTTCTGTTTATTCCAATACACCATTTAAGATTTTAGAATTGGTCGTCCGTGGTGTCTTTTGTATTTAAGTAGATTTTGGTTGACCAGTCTTTATCTTTATAAATTTGATATTTGATATACCAAATTTATAAAATATTTAATTGTTACATTAGTAATTTCCTGTATTGTATAATAAATATATGTACATTTGACTCAAACCATTAAAAACAAATCAACTTATACATTTTACCAATATCATTTAACTGAAAGTTTATATTTTAATAAGTATATTGTAGGTACTTGGCAACGTCCAGTGGAAAGAATGAGAAACCATTTTTAATTAAAGTAATTTAGCTTACGTAATACTGTGCCAGTCTTTGGTAAATAGTTCCCATGTCAAAGTACAGCCTTTGGTCCACCAAGACTCGTTGTTTAGGACACCTCGGATACAAGGAGTCATTGCTGGCATACGAGTCCACCAAATAAGCCATGATCGGGCGACTAAAATAATAAGAAACATTCAATATATTATAACAGTTTATATATAAAATTAAAGACAGGTTAAGATTCTAAAAAATTTATCTGAATTACATGTATAATGCATAACAATGTCTATTAATTACCTCTCCCAAATCACCAGTCCTTTATCGTCCATTGTTGGTATAGTATGTTGGGGGTTCATCTGAAACAAACAATGATGTATTGAAAGTAAAATTTTGGATAAATAAACGATTAATTGAAATTTTATAAATCCTTTTCTAGCGGCTCCGTATGTTTGTCACTTTCTTTAACCATGTCCGCTACAAATGCGAAGCATATAAACTCTTTATGGAATTTATCCCAACAGAAGTTTTTCTACAATAACTGATTGTTACTCGTTTACCCAACATCGCTTTTTCAAAGAGAGTAGAGATTCGGATCACAGGCATCCATACCCTCGAGTGGAAATCCATAAATCGATTGAGCTCAACCGAAGCCAACAACGTGGACCACTTGACTACGGAATCGGCATTTTTAGTAAGGTTGAGAGAAACGGTCAACAGCGACATTTATAATTAAAATAGTGACTTATTTACCGAAATTCGTGTAATTGATAAAATATAGATTAATATGTAATAAAAACATCCCAGATGCGTAAAATATTCCTTAATAATAATATTCCGCTTGCATTTATGTGTTAAAAATGAACAGGAAACCAGTGGCGTGAATAAGCTCTTATTATTTTTCAACAAATAATTGCATCTGCACTAAAACGAATTATTTATCTTTTCAAATATAGATAGCACTTATGATGAGAAATAGATTAATAAATCACTCTTTTTTGACATTCAATAATTACTATTTCAACATTTAATTATTTATAAATGTCTAATAAATGCTGAAAATAAAATACAATATGTTCATACTAATATATTTCATTTTGTTAATGTTTAATACAATTTAAAAAAAAAAATCTGAGAAAATAAGAGGCCTCTATTGATGCACGCCACTGGCTCATTGTTCATTATATAGAGTAAACTAGTGGAATAGTATAATTAGAAATGTCTTTGTCAACTAGGAATTTTTAAAATTTATATTCAAATCGATTGTATCAACTACCAGTGTTTCAAAACTTTTTACATATGCGTGTACCCCTTCTGTAATTTTCGAAACAACGAGTACCCTTCGTCAAAACTTGCATATACTTTAATAACAATCAAAATATATCATATAAGTTGCTTGTTGCACCACACGCAGCCAAGGCCCGGTGCAGCGCGTACCCCCACCAAACTCAGGGGGTACGCGTACCACACTTTTGAAAACACTGAACTACACGAATGTTTGAAAGTAAGTCACTTAAGAATTTTTCTTATTAATAGGTGTCACTGTAGACCATTTCACTTAAGCCATTGCAAGTTTAAAAAAAACGAATATAATTATTTGGTTCAGTTAAAAGCCAAGCCAACATATTTTTATTTTTAAATCACTTCGACTATTAAAAAGTGATATTTTTCTTTAATGAATCACAAGTTCATAAACGCGTACACGAAAAATTCAATGGGATGCACAAAACACTCAAATATAATCTAGAATTGGGCACAAAAAATGTCTTCTTTTTTTTTATTCGATAAACTTTTTTTTTCTTTTTTGCATCACACCTAAGATTATATCTCCTCAATGATTCAGTTAAAAAACATTTTTTTATAACAATTTGATAAGATACAATAAATAATAATAAAAAATATATAGATATAATAAAGGTTAATTGAATACATATAATTGGTATAACTAAAATTAAAAAAATAAATAGGTAATAATAAGCAATAATGATAGTTAATGGCACTAATAAAACAACTTTAAATTATCAAATAAATTAAAATTCTTAAAATTATTACAATTCAATCAATGTTCTTCTTTACAATTAGCAGATAATAGTGTGCGCTAGGGATTCTATGTCGAGACGTCCCGGGACTTGTCGGGTTTTTTTGCTCCCGGGACTTTTTTGGAAAATTTCCCAGGAATTGTGACTGATTTATAATGTGCTAGTAACATGTACATTTTAATTTTGAAAAAAACAATTATTGTGGTTAAGAAACCCTCCAACGGAATGACGTGTATTGAATGAAAGCAGATATAAATAAGGGGGGAGCCCCGAGAAAAACGGACACGACATGGTCGGGACGTGACACTTACCCAGGGTTTTAACAAAATTAAGTATGCAAAAGGGATCTGATAGAAAAACAGATGTTTACTTATATATTTTCATATAACTGTAGCAAAAGCAAATTACAAAATATTAAAATTAAATGTTCATAACTGATGTTGTTTTATGTACAAATGTTTTTTCGCTATTTCACAAAGGTACCAATATCTTAATAGGACAAAAAAAGGTCTGCAAGTTGTATTGTGAAGGTACGGTCATAGATTTACTCCTGACGGCGGCTTCGTTGATATTTTTTCATTACATGTACCGTTATCATTACTTCTTAGTAAAAATTAACCGTAAGCATTGCACACATCCATTACATAAGACAAATAATAATTATTAAACATTGTATCAAAAACGCGATTTTTACTAGTGCGTACTTTCACACATAAATACATACATGCAAATATTCAATTTTAATAAGATTATAATTTTATTGAAGGAGAAGTTTCTAGTCCCGGGACTTCAACTTCAGAGACTTCAGAATCCCTAAACTGTGCACATATTCACCGTGAGAAACTCAGGAGTGAGGTTGTCTGGGTTTGTGACGTCGCAGATCTTCAAATTCAGCTCGATTCCAACGGCCTTCGCCGTCATCATCACAGCCCTGCAGGGCGGTGAGTGGGGCAAATAGTAAATGTCAACTGGCATACTGGATGCTCTCGCTTCTGCCTTTCTGTAAAAAGTTAAATGGAAATTCGGCATTAGGCATTTTGGGATGGCAAAATTGGTCAACATCCCAAAATTTTGGAATCGGACGCCCTAGTGGCCACTATGGCATCGACTCCCAGACCATTTTTGTGATCCTGGGATTTCGGGATTCACATTTTTCCAATTCTGGGATGAATCATTTACCATAATTTCAGGTTTTTTATTTTTTTATATTACCTTAATTTAAAAACAAAAAATATCTGGCATTACGGCTAACGGCCATGGCTACATATTGACAGGCAAAAAGTAAGACCACGATCCATTTATTTCATATGTAACTATTATACAAAAAATGTAGATAAACAAACTAAGGTAGACAGTCGGGAATTATTTTATTATTAAATATGGTAGTGAATAAGTATATAGTATTTTTATATATTTTATATTAATCCGGTAAATTTAGAGATAATACCGATTAAGACGATTGCCAAATTGATCGGAATCCCTGCAACCAGGATCGGAAGACTTAGTGACAACGTATGTTACCCAGTTTTGTAACCATGTATATTTTAATGATGATTACTTCAACAGAAGTATAACAGAAGCTTTCCACGAAAACAATTTGCTACGCATCGATTTTCGGAGAGATTAAGGATAGAAAGATGAGGCAAGGAGAGGACCGTGAAAAAAATATTTTACGTGAATTTTCCTTACGGAAGATTCCGTACACGAATTATCCGCACAAGTAAACTCCGTACACCGAGTCTTTTTAAAAAGATTATCCCGTATACAGAAACTTCAAAGGATCAACAATACTCCATTACGAGTGTGTATGCTACACTCAGGTGGAAGACGTGGTTAAAATTAACAACATAAAAAATATTGACAGAAAGGTTTATTTTGCAACAACGCAATATATTTTTCTACATAAAAATATCTTTAGGAATTTTAAAATTGTTTTAAAAATTGACACGTGAAAACCAAACATGCGTAGATATTCATTTATCGATTTTGTAATTATGAATAGAGCCCCATTTTCGTGTGTACATTTCGAACAAAAAAATGGGTAATGACAAGTTGAAAAGCTTTGAATAATTTAGTGGGAAAAGCTCACTTGGAAAATAAATTATTATTTTATTTTAATTTTGTATCGTAGGAATGATTTATCGATGGCGTGTTCTTATTCGAAATGTTTGTATCATTTGGAATAACTATTGTCGATATCAAATATATAAATTTTATATTTTTAATGATGGGTTAAATTTAATTATACCTTTTACAGCCAAGATCTCGACGTATATAGGTCACGTGTTACGGACAATTTCGTCAAATTGATTTTTCGACCGATTAATGGATTTTTGTTTAAGCATATGGATTTCTTTGATGTTTCTAAAACGTATCATAACGAGAGCGATGAGCTAACTACCAGTTATTTCCTAGTAACTAGGAACTAATCTCTTCCTTCCATCTATCTTTACCAACTACAAATAGACGACCAACGATATAATACCAACCATTTATCATATAGTCAGAACTGCTTTTATTAATAATATGTATGCATTATTTGTGACTAGGGATTCTGTGTCGAGTCGTCCCGGGACTTTAAAGCTTTTTTGCTGTCGTAAGTCCCGGGACTTAAGACAGCCTAATTTTACATCTTATTTTGAAAAAGCCATTCTAACAAAATAAAATTGGATGCAAGCAATCGCTAATGTGACCTAAAAAGTTAAAATAAATTTACATTGGTGTCTATCCTCGAGATCAGTTTTGAAAAAAATGCATTATATTCAGGCTAAAGATTAAAGGCCGGGGTTTTAACAAAATTAAGTATGCATATATAAAAGGGACCTTATGAAAGAAACAGCTGTTTAGATTTATAATTGTAGAAGTTTCAAATAACATCTATTTATATATTGTAATACGAAACAACCATTTTCGATGGGTAGAGACATGCAGAAATACAAAAAAACTTAGACACGTGTTCGCTTAACTCAATAGTTCAACAATTTGAAACTTGGGATTCACAGAATTCCAAGAAATAATGAAGCCGATAGTTATTTCTTGAAAATTATGTTATAAATCAAGGCGGATTATAAATGTTTTATTATCAACAGTTCAGCTGGGACTAATTGTTTTTCGAAAAGAATACAAGAAAGATCAATGTTTTGGAAAAACAATGTTGCAACAACGTTTATTACAAAAATAAGAAATCGGCTGTCTGATTCGTCATTAAATTAATTATTATTTTTAAAATCATATTTTGATAAGCAAAAATAAAATATTAACTTTTGTGTAAATAATACATACTATGTATGATTTGAGGTTCTGATTTTATTATTGAATTAATTTAATAATTTCATTATTAATAAATAAATGTGTTCAAAAGATGTTTTTATTTTAATTAACGCATACTTTCGGCGGCCTTTTAAAGTACGTACGAAAAAAAATGTACGTTTAACTGCGTAAAAAACGCTCAAAAAAAATAGTTTAATTGAAACAAAATATTAAAAAACGTTTAGGAGAAAGATATCTCCTTGTAACTATAACTGTAGCAAAAACAAATTACAAAATATTATAATTAAATCTTCATACCTGATGTTGTTTTATTTACAAATGTTTTTCACTATTTTTCAACTGTATTGTGATTTGTGAAGTAACGGTCATAATTTTACCCAATTCATTGTTATTTTTTCAATACATGTATCGTTATCATCCCTTTTTAGTACATACATACAAATATTTAATTTTAATAAATTTATAATTTTATTGAAGGGGAAATAAAAGTCCCAAGTCCCGGGAAGTCCCGGGACTTTGACTTTATCACGTCTCGAGTCCCGGGACTTTGAAAAACCCGAGACTTCAGAATCCCTATTTGTGACATTATTTTAAAAAAATACTTAGAAAAAAAAAATTATTGTTTAGAAATGTTGCGAACGTGATATTTATTCGATGATAGTATTTTTAAATTTGAGTCGTTCAAATTATGTACATTCACACAAATTTTGTCACTAACGTCCCGGGTTTCGCCTTTCGGTAAACCATTAGTAAAGTTAATCCATTTTGTCAGCAATAATTTAATTTAAGATTTCGACTGAAGGTGCTTGATGGAATTTCAATATTAAATTTGAATCGTTCAAATTATGTACACTCCCACAGATTTTGTCACTAACGACCCGGGTTTCGCCTTTCGGCATCTTCAGGCGTTCAAGCGCACGGATGAACTTGAACTTGAAAGGCGAAACCCGGGTCTATAGTGACAAAATCTGTGGGAGTGTACATAATTTGAACGATTCAAATTTGTCAGCAATAGCTTTAAACTTAGTGATACGTTTATATTATATCTTATATAACGCATGAAGATGCCGAAAGGTGAAACCCGGGTCGTTAGTGACAAAATTTGTGTGAATGTATATAATTTGAACGATTTAAATTTAATATTGAAATTCCACCAAGCACCTTCAGTCGAAATCTTAAATTAAGTTGGTATTTTTGTATAGAATTTGTACGTCCGTTTATAAAAACATAAATTAGTTCACAGTGTTGACACTCTATTGCATAGGTTCCTAACCTTTTTCGGGTGGCGACCCCTTTTTATAAAAGCCATGTGACCCGTGGCCCAGATGCAATTGAAAAAGGCATTTTTTTCAATAAGGTAATTTTAGTTGACTGTAGTTTTAGTTTTGTTGTTCAAATCCAAAATCGAAAAAAGTTGGCGACCCATAGGTTGGGAACCCGTGCTCTATTGACTTTATTAGTAATATATCTTGATAAGTTTTTACTATTTTTTTTTTGTTAAGTACAAATTATGCATTCTGATTGATTAATGTATTCATGAAACGTTTCTAAATGGTTCCAATGCCTGTTTTAAAGTGAAAATATACATATTTATCATAAATTAAAAATGCAACTACTATAAGAAAAACATCCATTTTATTATACTCTCAGCATTGGTTTCAAAACATTACGATTTTATGAACATCTAAAACGGATGGTTTTCCGGACATCACCTAACACAAAATGTTACCGAAATAGAAGCTAAGCACAAAGTAAAAACACAAAAATCGTTAAGCTCATTGTTTTGTTTATTCTCATTTCTTGTACAAGATAAAAACAAATTTGTTAAATATAATATATGACAAAACGAAATCCGTTAACGTTTGTCATGCAACAGTTTATTACTTGTGACCATGACGAAGAGTAAAAGTAATTTAGAGAAAAAACTACTCGTTAAAGTTGATAAAAATCAATGTAAAAATGTTTTATCTTTTCATCCAAGTCATGAAAACAATATTTTAAATATATCCCGTACATATTTTTTGACAGAATATCGATTTAAATGCTGAATAAATGACTGAAGTTATTATCAAATCACAAAATTTCTTCAAGGAAAAGTGTCGTATTTTCATTCATAAGGGTTATAGAATATTAACATTTTCAACTTACTTACTGTTGATTTGCAAACTGCCTTTTAGCAACTGCAACCGAGTTTATACACTGCCCCAGGATTCTTTGCTTAAGTACAAGCACTTGGCTAAAAAGATAGTTATAGAACCATTACAAAAAAATGAACTACTATAATGTTATTATTTAAGAAAGCATACTGAAGGCAAGCTAAATTATAAATAAGTCATTTATAACAGATATAATAAAAATATTATAGTATACATAGCAATAGGAAATGAAAAGCTATTTAAATTGGCAATTAATTTTTACTATTCATTTTATGTTTTATTCTGAATTGAGGTTTACTCAATTTAAGTCAACTATAACAAGGTAAAGATAACTTAGTATTCAATATAATAGACACCTATTTCAGCGTAATAACAACGTCAAAACTATACAATTCTTGGGATAACGTTAAATATTTCTTCTATAATTTACGAAAATGCTATTAAGTAAAACAATCTTACTCACGCCCGGTCAGAAGGAAAGGAAACGCGTGAATGATTTCGGTTTGTACTTTATTTTCCTTACACATACTATATAGGCCTTTTCTGACCTACTGCTAATTATCCAGAGGTTTTAAATTTATTAAATTAAAATAATAGACAGTTTTTATTATTTTTTAAATTATATAAACTGAAAAGGTCGACAAGGAACATGAGAATCTTATATTCTCTGCTCAATTAAAAAAATAATTATGATGTGACTTTTTTACTACGAAATAACTAAATAGTAAATATTAACGAAAATCTTGTGAATTATGGCTAGGATGAACAGCACTTCAACGTCTAAATTATTCGGTTCGTACAAGAATCTTAATATTTCATTTGTATTAACTTCTTTTAGTGATGTACTAGAGTAAAATATCTATTCTGAAAATAAGCTCAAATTTGTGGATTGGAAAAATCCGTAGTGGGAATAATGACCAGAAATCTCAAACTCAATACGACAAGTAAATGATCCAGCAGGAGAAGTTGACGTAATAATTTTAGCCGATTCACGATGTTAGCGAATTATATAAAGACAAAATCTGAAAGTTATTTATTATTTTAGTTAAATGCTTAATGTAAATATTTTAATACAACGTACAAAAATTGATAACAAGTGTTTAACTTTGACAGTTGCTCGTCTGAACATAACTAAAAAAAGACTCATACCACGATAGCTTGCATTGCCAAGATGAAAACGAAGAAAATACTCTGACATTATCAACAACTTGATGACGAAGATTTAGTATTTAAAAAGAGGTTTTCTTTATTGCTGACAAAATCATTGAACGTCTTAGTATCGTCTCAAAGGTGTACTGACAAATGGAATTTTGTCATAAAAATAAATACTAAGATGGTCACAAATGAAGCATTCTTTTAAACACTTTACCAAGCACAATACTTTTTTTCTACATTTTAAAGAATAATGTTTTTGACATAGTTATCATCAGATAAGGTATCGATGAACAGTAATGTACCGCTCCTAGCAGTGTTTAAAATAGCGCCCATACTATTTTTCGAAATATATTTTTTGAAATTACATTATATATTAATCTCTCAAAACCAGTAAAAGTTACACTTTTTTCATAATATTATCATTATTCTTGGAATATATTACTATCGTTATATAGAGCTGTTGGTTGAATAGCTGCTCTCGCTACGTCCCGTTATTTAAGTATAGGAAGGGTAAGTAAAAACTCATTCCTTCAAACAAAAATCGATTAAAAAATACTGTTCTTACTGGGACCCGTGAGATTCGTCACGGAAGCCAACAACTAGGGATTCCAACTATTCGTCATTATCAACTATTCGAATATCGAATAGTAAAACTGAAACTATCCGGATGTATTCGGATATCCGGATAGTTTTTAGTATATACATACATTATATGTTTATACTAAAATATTACATTAAATAGTACCTACATTAAAAACGAGCTCATTTGTAATAAAAGTCATTTTTTCAAATTTCAAAAATGTATATTTTAAAAATAATGTTTCATATTTTGAATTTGTTTTTAACTTAGTTTTTAATTGTTCCTGCCGTTGAAAATACTCGTTTGGTAGCAGTTGACGTTGGTTTTATTGTTAGAAGTGTTTTAAACAACACGTTTTTTTAAAATTTATCCAAATATATTATATACAAAATATTTTTAAAACTATGATTTAAAAAAACATATTTTAATAAACAAGGAATAATCGTCTGTTTTTGATAGTAGACAGTGGTCTCGATTTCTAAGTTTTTACTAAATAATCGTATAACTCGCTCGTAAAAAGAGATGTTGCACGATCAAAGTTTTTTGTTCACTGATACACATTTTATAATAATTTAAGACTAAATATTTTCACATTTCTGTTTTAGGAAAAAACTAAACATATTTCAATATCGTTTCATTGTATTACAATATTTTTAATTTGCAGCTGTATTGGAATACTCCAGCGGTATTTCTTTAATGAATCAAATGACGGCATTGAAAGTTTTTTATAGCCCCGAATTCGAGCCGTCAAACTCAAGTATTATGATAACAGGGAAATTGAGTTAGTTGAAGGCGAAAACACCACTGGATATTTTCCCAAATATCCGAATATCGAGTAGTTGAAAAAGTATCGAATATATCTGGATATCGAATATTCGAATATCCGGATTGGAATCCCTACCAACAACATTTACCACTGCACCATGGACCCATCAATTGACTGCTGATTTAATAAACTCTGTCAGTACACTCTTGATTAACATCCAAACAATTGACAAGGTTGGAAGTGTCATCTGGTAATTTCTAATAAAGTAAAATATTTCACAAATCAAATAAATTTATTAAAACCGGTTCCTTGGTTTTTTATACATGACACTAAGCTTATTATAATCAATAAAGATAATGACCATATCTTTATAATTATGCCTTAAAATGATACTTAATGGAAAAAAAGAATATCACTTTATAACTTAATAAAACTATTATTTTAATGGCAATACACATTTGATGTGAATATATATATTTTGTATTATTCCAGTGAGACTAAGTACATTTTAATTCGAAAAATATCGATGTTTCAGTACCATAATGCTGTGCGTGACACTTGTGACATTATTTTTTACAGTTGGTCATTATTAACAACGAATTGTGTTTCGGCATAAGATTTTCGTAATAGATTAGTGTTTTACCATCAAAAGTTTCGAAACATGATTATTTTGTGTTTGCAGCAATCAAAATTGTGTAAAAAGTTACATAGATGTCTATTTAGTCCGTTTACGTAATGTTTTTTACTTGAACAATTTAACTGAAAAGGCCGACGTAATAATAACCGAAATTGCATAGGTTACGCCAGCTTTTCCCAGAAAGGTCCCAGAAAGCAAAATGATGGGTCACCAATTTCTTAAAATAACGTTCCTTTTACAGTGAACGTAGAATCCGAGATAGAATTTAGATAGTAATTGAATATTCGTGTAATACAACACTCAAAGACATCTCCGACAGATATCAGTGATGGATTCAGTGACATTCCTAGGATATGTGCCGCCCCTAGACAGACCCATAAAATAGCGCCCATTTTCTTTCATTTCTTCCCATTATTCTAGGAATAAATATACACATATAGAAGTTTGAATCCTCTACTCACTTAGACATACTCAAACAAATCTTTTGTCACTTATTCCGCTTTGCTTTCAGGTGATTCATAATATGTACCTTATTGACAAAGATCCTCACAAAGAAATATGATCCAAAAGCCCACAATAATTACAAAAAAATAACTATTACCTTCAATTACACATCATAAAAAATAATTTAAATTTTAAGTAACATAAGTATCGAATCTTGATAATTTTTAATCAAAGACAATGGGGCATCATATTTATTCTAAATCAATTTTTTTTTTTTAAATCTGTGATCATTTGCCACTCCCTAGGACTTGCCGCCCCTAGGCAACTGCCTACTCGCCTATGCCCTCTAGACGTCCCTGGATGGATTTATGGCTATCTTGTCGTCAAGAATATCCAATTTTAGCACAAAAGACGATACAATTTCCAATGCCTTTTGTCACAACCTATTAGTCTGAAGCAGGCTTTTCAAAATTGGTTTTCATAAAAAATAAATATAGACCGGATCTAAAAATAAAGGTATCATCTTTTTCTTCAAACCTGGAGTTTTTAGTTAACAAGAAACAGCAGCACACTTCTCATTAATAAATTATTGGTACATTTGATTTCTTTATATGTTTATCAGAGTAAATTATTTTGTATTATAACATATAAAGACTATATGGACATAAATATACTATTTTTTTTTAATTTTTAATTAAAAAAAATATTTGACATTATAGCTATGACGCCAATGCGTCAAATATTTTGAAGTTGAAAGATCATACGAGATATACTCGATGAGAATTTTTGAATGTCACATGAGATTAACTCAAGGAAAATTGACTTCACAAACACCCCATGTCTTAGATCTCAAAACAAAATTGAAAAAATCCAATTTGACATTGACGTTACCGGGAATCGAACCCGGACCGATCTGATCGGTAGAGAAAGCTCTTACCAACTAGACCAAAGCAGGCGACCACCTATTTATTTTACCCATAGGCCAGTAGTATAGGCCGTTACAAATTTAGTGGATCACGAAGAAGAAGTATTTAAAAAACCGGGTCGCGGCTTAAAAAGTTGTGTAAACTTTACACAATTTTGACACGGTTTTGACCAGGGATATAAAGTCGGAGACGGACTAAAAAAAAAACTATTAACTTCGATTCCTTTAAAAAAATGTGTATTTAAATTTCCAGGGTCCACTGCATGATAGAAAGCCTAAAAAATGTTACGGATATAATTTTTACTGAAACACTATTTAAATGTGTGTTCAACTTTTATTCGAATAACATAATTTTTCACACTTTAATAAACCACTTATCTTATAATCAAATAATAACGACGTGAGTATCAAGAGGTCTCTACTGAGTCGACGACCGTTCGATTTGAACATTGATTTTAGCTGAAGTGGAAGGATCAATATAATTATTTGTCCGTTGAAAAGTTATTGTTGCATTGAAATTATATGCTATATATAGTGCAATCAAATAGGACAAATTTTAATTATTTTATGAGGAGCAATCAACATTTCACAGTGGTTGCTTTAGCGTATCCATAACAAAAATAATTAAATTCATTTTTTAAGCTAACTGTTTTAAGAAAATCAATATACCGACAGATAACCAAGAATTAAATTTCACCATTGTATTATCACGTAATTATATTTGTTTATTTGGCCATCTTTTCTCATTTTGTTTTGTAATACAATAAATCACAACTTAACTCAAAAATCTGCTGTCACCTTTCAAGTAAATCGTTATAAAATTATTGACACAGATGTGATTCAAGTTGATGGATGTAGTAATCATTTCTTTTAGTTGAGTATGTTATGAGGTAACCCACATAATATAATTGACAAAAGTACGTAAGCACAAAGTATTCAATGTAAGTGACTTTTAAACACTACAGAATAAAGAATGATGTAAAAAAAACAATTTAAACAAATTGTACGAAAAACTTCTTTACAGTTATCGCGATAAAGAATATTATTTGTAAATATAACCTACGTAACGTACGAGTAAGGCTTTCGTTTAAGTCTAAATTAATTTGACATTCGGGTTCTGTGAAATCTAGTGGTCGACTGGTCGCCCACGTAGCCGTTTTAAGTCGCCTCTAAATGTTTCGAAACAAGAATTAAGTGTGTCTTTTATTATTTATCCATTTTGATTACTTTTTATACATATTATATTGTGCTTTAAATTACTTATTTGTTTATGACAACTTAGCACACATAGTGTTAATATTAATTGTTACGATTAATTTCAGTATGAAGTAGTCTGCAGAGATAAAAAGTTTTCCCACCCATCATCTAGAATTTTTTTCGTAAATTCTCTTTTAAGTAACAAATTAAACATTAAAAAGTGTTTTGATATTTAAAATATATGACGTATTAGCAATTTGCTGTAATGCATGCATGATACATATTTTCAAACAATTTTTCACCAATAATTAAAAGTAACACATACATATAGATTTTATAGATTATTTATTTATTAATATTTTCATTAATTACATAAAATATTTTCACAAAACATTATATACAAAAGCATGTTTTTTAATCACAGATAATTTGACGATATTTTAAGAATAGATCATACAAAAATAACAGTGTTTTAGATACTTTAAATAATAAGATAATTTAACCCTTAAAAGGCTGTTTAAACACTTAACTGCTGAGCGCCGTGCAGTAATGGGCAGTGAAATAATGCAAATATAATATTTTCTAAAAATTCCCAAACGAATAAAATAATCTTTTAAGACTTGTGGTAAGTACAAATTAATTAAATAACGATTTTTACTTCCGCGTATTTTTTTAGTAGATATTTTTAAATAGTACAGTATTTATAAGAAAATTATTTGTCAGCACCCCACCCCATTGAGCAAAGCTACGAGTGAATTTTAAAAAGGATTTTTAAGCTACATACATTAACTTAATAAAATCTACCCCACTACCAAATGTGTATAGTGTGTTTAAAAAACACGAACGGCTATCAGAAACTGTTTGTTTGTCGCAATTGTCGGCAATTTTTTTTCGAATGAAAGAGAAGCTTAAATCAAATAACAATACTGTTTCTTTGATAACGGTTTAAATACAAAACTATGCCAAGCCCAACATTTAAAAAGTGACTAGTATTTTCCACTTTTTATTGATTTTTAAAGGGAGATACTTTATTATTATTTTGTACTTTTAATGTATTTAGTAAATCAGGTTTATTTAGTGAGGTGTGTTTAATATATTCCTGAAAAGCAGGTGGCCAACTCTCTTATGCATGCCTCTATAAAAAAAGTGATAAATGTAATAATAGGAGATTTCTATTAATAAAAAGAAATTGATAATTTTTCCTCGCTTGGATGTTATACTATACACTACAGCAGGGTTTCTCAAACTATGTTCCGTGGGACCTAAATAGGTGTACCGCCAAAATTTGGAATGATTATAAACACTCCCACAAATTCAAGCATTTTCTACTTTATATTTAAAATCGAGTAATGGTAAATCTCCATTGATGTTTAAAAAGTTAAATATCTAGGTATAGGTGGAGATTTTGAATCACTATGAGCTTTATTTAATGATGTTTTTTTTTTTTTTTTTAAATAAATAATAAGTGATATTTTTATATTTTTTAAAATATTTTTACTGTTATGAATTATATACCCGACCTAATAAATAACCTGTGTTCCGGTAACATTTCCAGATTTGCGGGGTGTTCCATTGTAAAATAAGTTTGGGAAACCCTGCTCTAGAGAATCAATATACATACATACATGCCACCTATACATATCTATAAAAATATATCTACCTAAATAAAAAGGGAGCTGTTCAATATTGTTTTATTTTGTCGCTTAGACGGTTATAAACTTTTTATCCATAGCAAAATAAATTTTAAATTTTAAAATTAAAATCAAAAATATTTAAATACTCAACTCTTTTTTTACACGGTAGACAAGTTCCATAAAAGTCGTGTAAAAAAATATATAGAATTCATAAAAAAATCAAAGATTGGTTTTCTTAGCTTAAGAACAACATTTTGGTATATAAAATCGTAAAAAAAGGTATTAATGAAGACCCAATAACTAAATTACCCAAAATATTATTTATTATATGTCTCTTAATTTGTTAAAAAATAATACTATTCATCGTTACTTGATTGTATACAGAAGACTTTTATGAGGGACTAGACCAGGCCTCAGCAACCTATGACCCATTTGATGATTTCAAGTGACTTGAAAATACTCACTGACCCGAATAGTCATATTTTTTTTTTATTTTGACCCGCAGCCAAAAAAAGTTGCCGAGGTCTGGACAAGACATTTAACACTTTCATCACTAGAAAATTCTAATACGTCTACAGGGTTTGGATTTTATGAAGCCTTCTGTTTGTGATCACTGTTTTATATTGTTGAATTTCTTGTTATTAGGAAACCCATTACCCGCTTTTCTGTTTTTTTTCGATTCTGGGAATAGTGTTAGAACAAATAATTCGTGTAAAAATACAGTTCTTTTTAGTGGACCGTGGTATTTCAAAACCGTGTAAAAAATAGTTGATTTTGAAAAAAATTTTAACGAAAATAATTATTTATTTTGTGATTGTATAAGAAGCACATATATTTGCGTTCAATCAATATTAATTAACATATAGGCAAAGATTTATATTTAAAATAGTATAATAATTAATGTGCTCCGGCA
Source organism: Himalopsyche anomala (assembly GCA_031772345.1). Classification (NCBI taxonomy): domain Eukaryota; kingdom Metazoa; phylum Arthropoda; class Insecta; order Trichoptera; family Rhyacophilidae; genus Himalopsyche; species Himalopsyche anomala. The sequence continues at coordinate 22,322,182 of CM062836.1, read as the reverse complement.
TTCTTGTAGAATCCACTTATCATATTGGCTCCAGCTTGATTGATCTCCTCGTAGCCATATGGGACCAGGGCTTCTTTTGTTCTTGCAAACCACTCGACAACATTCGGGTATGGGCTCAAATCGAATTCGAATCCCTGTAAAACAATAGTAACAAATTAAATGGTCAGAGCTTAAATTAAATTTTGATCAGAATATAAATATGAACGATCAGAATAATAATATATACGGTCAGAATATTTTGTAACAATTTTGGCTAAGTTAGGTTAGGCTATTTTTTCTGACCGAAATATTATATTATAACCATTTAATATAAATTCTGATTAATGCAATATAAATTCTGACCGGAAAAATACGAGCCTAAAACAATGAATTGATTAAAATATATTTGACATTGGATAGAAAAAATAGCTGAATGACTTGATTGATACATATTATATTTTTCAATCCATGTCCACTCCCAAATTATCTCAACAAAGTTTTTTTTATATTACAACTCATTGTTAGTCAATTGCTTAACCTCTCTTTTTCGGAAAGAGTAGAGAATACAAAGATACGGCTACGACAGAACCAGTGGTTTACTAATCATTCTCCCTACGCCCCCCCCCCCCTTTTTAGGACCGGAAGGGTGAGAGGATTTTTTAAACATCACAGAAATCTATAAAAAAATAGATCTAGCTCGATAAAGATCGTGAAATCCGTCGCGGAAGCCAACGACGTTAACCGCTACACCGCGTACCGGATTTTTTTTTTAATGCAATATGAATTATTCAAAAGAACTGTTTACAATCACTTTAAAATTAAACAATTTTTTTTATTCATTCTCCAATTTTATTAAATACTCAGAGCCACTCACAGCGATTCTTAACCATCTGTAGGTATTCATGAATATCTAATGATTTAATATTTGTACAGTAATAATTAATACCAAATATAGCGTATTTAATTACGGAGGAAGTTGTGAACATTTTTGAGAAGTACTGCACTTAAGATTAAAAGTATATATTTTTTTGTTTAGTATACCTCCATGTTTGAAACAGTGACTACCAAGCTGATATCAGCTACTGTAAGATGATCCCCAGCTGCAAACGTTGTTCCTTCCAACATTGTGTTAAACCATTCCGTGGCTTCCTTTAGAGCTTTGAGCTTTTCTGGGTCAAGACTTGCTCCTCTGAATATAACTGGATACTGTAAAAAAAGGTGATAATATAAAAGCACTAATCGATCGAAAGTGGCGGATTACCCTGTAAACTACAAGAGGCGCGCGCTTGTGGCCTTCAAAACCAATGGAGCTCAAACTAGCTTATATTATATAATTTGTGTTCGTAATGCACCTGGGGCCTCCCATATGCCTTATCTGCCTCTTTTGTATGATACTATATTTTTTTTACTCAATTTTTATCTTCTACTAACTTCAGCATTCATAATATTTTTTCTCTGATTGAATCCAGAATACAGTTTTACATGGCTTTGTTGCTAACATTTGAATGTTTAAAATTGTATGACTTAATTGAACTTAGGCAAGTATCGCAAAACTATGATAAGCATAACATTTTTTTTCTATCTCTGAAAGGGGATTAGGGCTTCCAATTACCCGGACTTAAACACTAACCGGTTTTCGTTTTTTTTCTGACAAATAAACCGGGTAACCGGTTTAAACCGAAATATCATGTATTTTGATTAGGTAGGTATGCAAAAAAATCGTAGAATTTTTTCAATATTTGGCATAACAGCTAGTACTCCAATTTCAAACAAAAAACACGACATTTATCTTAATGGAACTCTAGTTACCAACCTGTTTGCTATGGCAAAGTAACAATTACTATAACATAAATATATAAAACATAAAACATTTTATGATAAAAAAATTATACGTCAAATAGAAAATATAGAGCTTGATTATAAAACTCACTAAAAGAATGATGTTTAAATGCATTCAATTTAAAAAAAAATACCAACTGGACAAGACCAGAAATCCAATGTTTAAACAAAAGTAGAATAGAATACCAAAATATTCACTTGTCAAAAAATGTCAAATTATTTGAAAGAATCATTTCTGTTCACAACTTGGACAACTTTGAGACAGAAGTAGATTATTCTACAATATATATGTCCAGGTTTGTTGTGTTTTATGAATAGTTTCCGATATAACGCAGTCAATTCATTATAAAACATTTTTCTTTTTGGGAAAAACAATGAAACATAAAAAAAGAGTATTTTTGATAGAACCCGGTTAACCGAGTGAAAAAACCGGTTTTCGGGTTTTTTCAAAACACGCGATAAACCGGTTAACCGGTTTCGCTTTAAACCGGTCTGGAAGCCCTAAAGGGGATGTTGAACTTATGAATCTACAGCGATTTCAAGTAGAAAACCGTCAATAAGTTTTTATAAGAGACTATGATCATAATGTCAATGATGATTAAAGTGAAGTCGATGGCGATAGTGATGTGGTGACAATAAATGGAAATGATAACGGTATTCATTTTAACTTACATAATACTCAGCTTGCCTTTGGTACAGCGTTCCCATATCAAAGTACAGTCTCTGGTCCACCACGACTCGTTTCTTTGGGTCTTTGGGGTATAAAGAGTCATCCTTTGCATACTGATTAACAAGATACGCCATTATTGGACGACTGCAATAAAAAAAATATATGCCAATCAATAACAACTCTTCAATGTCCGAATTCTGAACAATGAGCTTTTTTTTTACCAAGTCCGCTCCCAATGTGGAGCATATGGCCTCCTAATGGAGTTTATCTCAACAGAAGTGTTTCTACGAGAACTGTTTGTTACTCAGTTGCCCAACCTCTCTTTTTACAAAGAGAGTAGGGATAGAAGGATAGAGCTAGGACAGGACTAGTGGTTGACTAATCACTATCGCTACCCCCAGTTATTAAAAGATCAGAAGGATAGGAGGAGAGTAAATGATGTGAATTGACACACAAACACCCAGTCTTCGATCGCAACTTTGAATTGAATAATTCTCAAATTCACTATGATCTGACTGGGAATCGAACCCAGACCTCCGTGATCGGTAGTGCAAGCTCTAACCAACTGGGCCACAGCGGGCGACAACGAGCTTACCAATCATTAACTTCTTGATAATATTTTCTTTAATTTACATTAATCAAATTTATTCTTGTTGTTTAGTTAGGTTTTTATTTTCAAAAGGTTTTCAAGTCGGGTTCAATATTTATGAGACATCTCATTGTAAGAAAGAAAAACTGTCAGTATAGATATTTTATATAAACTTATTCCCATAATAAAATAAAACAATAGTTTAAGATTACCTCTCCCAGATGATCAATCCATTGTCGTTCATGGTTGGTATTGTATGTTGAGGGTTCATCTGTAAATTTGTAACTGATTAGATATGTTATTACAGTTAAAAGCACAAACAATACTTTTATTTCACATTTACCTGATGTTTTTAATTATAGTTTTTGTTTTTTTAATTTCAGATTGAGTCTTCAAAATCGACTTTATTATTGTGACATCTTAGATGTTTTCAAATCACATTATTCTAAATATGTAATATATTGCCAAAAACTGCCAGTCTTAAGAAATCCAAATATTTAAAAAAAAATCATCTTCAATAACAGTGAATACAACAGCACATTGAGAATTCTGAATGAACGTCGTCGGTGTTTTAAATCAAATTGAGAGCAAGAAAGTAAATTCCATGATTTAAAATTCAAAAAAAATGTTTTTTTTGCCTAATACCGATTCGTTCTATTGCTAAACCTATATTTTTGAAACATAACGTCGTAATAACTCAGGAATAAAGAAAGTTTTTTGTTAAGTGTTGTAATTCCAGGAAAGAAAACAATGTTTTTAACAAATAATTCTTTTTTTAATAATTCAAAGACCTCCTCATCAATAAAAAGTGTATTTAACAAGAGTTCTAGATAATTTTCATTGTTTTAGATAACCGTTTAATATAAAACCAGAATGGGGTATTTACAGTATATAAATGTAAACTTTCCAATTCAATATAAGCGAATTATAAAACAATTTGGCATTGGTGTTTTATAACACCTGAAACACGACGATCTTTAAATCATCGTTTCAAAATAGTATAAAATGAATAACAGATCATTTTTCAACAAAATCCTAACAAGAAGCTACAATTATGTTCATTATCGACACCATGGTTTTGTAAAGTTTAATATTTATTTGATGAAAATATCCACCTTTATATATTCAGGTTTCATGCTGTCACCTTCCATGATATTACAGATCTTCAGATTGAAGTCAACTCCAACTGCTCGCCCTGTCATCATCACGGCTCTACATGGAGCTGATGGAGCTAGGTAGTACAGATCCACCGGCATCCTTCCTGATGCCACTTTGGCGGCTGCGTTGCTACATAAGAAAAATAATGCAATGAATAGCCATCAAGTTTTATTTTAATTTCAATAAAATAACTACATAAATGTTTTTGAGCAATATATACTGGGACAGGGATTATGTACTTTACTTAACAAATTAAAATTCGTAAATAAATTATATTTAGTATTGTAGTTAACGTCGATGGCTTCCGTGACGGATTTTACGGGATCAAATCTCATTACGAATAAAAAAAATTACAATCCATTTATCAATTTTTGTTCAATGGTATCGTTGTTTGTGATGGGTAAAAAAATCTTTCCCGCCCTTATAATCCTATAATAGAGGGGCGTAACGAAAGCGATTACATAACCACTAGTCTTGCCTTCGTCTTATCCTATAAGTGCCTACTATCTTCGAAAAAAGATAGGTTGAGCAATAAAGTATTATCTCCATTAGAAGATCACATGCTCCACATTAGAAGCCGATAAAAATATACATTTATATTTACATGTACGTGTAATATATGTCCCGTATTCGAATCCCGGTACGAACAGTTTTATAGATTGATTTTCAATCGATTTATGAATTTCTGTTCGAAGGCATGGGTGTATGTGATGTCTTGAATTAATCCCTCCCACCAAATGACTATTTAACTACTACTGTTTGAAGTTAAAATATTAAAAATTTTATAATTTAAGATTTCGACTGAAGGAGCTTGGTGGAATTTCAATATTAAATTTGAATCGTTCAAATTATGTACATTTTAACAGATTTTGTCACTAACGACCCGTGTTTCGCCTTTCGGCATCTTCAGGCGTTCAAGTGCACGGATGAACTTGAACTGACAGTCAATTAGTGACAAAATCTTTGAAAATGTACATAATTTGAACGATTCAAATTGAAGTTTTTAATTAAGTAACAAATGTCGCAAATCCAGCTAAAAAGCTGGGGATTTAAGCTCAGTTTTTAAAAACTAACAACCCCTAGTCCTACCCTTTCTCAAACACGTTAGCACAAAGACTCGTTATAAAAGAACTGTCATTGATTTTTTCGAAAAATGATTCTGCTTAATAGCCACATAACACAAATAAGAAAACACAATGCTCAAAAACAAATATCAAATTCTATGCAGGCAATCGATGAAATTTTTTGAAGTAATGTGGCAGCTTTAATGAAAAGCTTTTCCCATGGTGGGACATTATAAGGAATTTGCAACCCTTGGTATGAAACTCCATCTACGGTATTTTGATGATAATCCTAGTGACTAGATAAATATTCTCTTTTTAAAATTCGTTATGTACGTCACAAAAAGAATAAGTATTTACGATAGATATTCTTGAGAAAAACAACTAATTAACACAAAAAAATGTAAAAGTACGCTGATTTTCAAACTCTACAAGCTTAATACATATCGACATTAGATAGGCAAAAATACCTAAATTAAAAAACATTCTATCAAAAGGATGTTAACAGAAAATGCCAAATTAGCATTCAAATTTATCTTTTACGATTTAAAAAGGAAGGGCATGTTAAAATAATGATAAACTTAAAAAAAGATTTTTCTTAAAAAACATCAAAATAATGTTAGATTACTTTTAGGGTGTTCACTGACAATACTTGGAAGAAAGGCATTATATTAATAAAAACACAATATTCTTTTGTACTTTATTCCACTTTATTTAATAGGTCAGGACCGCATTGTCAACTTGCAATGAGCGAAACTGGTCCTGACCTATTAAATAAAGTGGAATAAAGTACAAAAGAATATTGTGTTTTTATTAATGTTAGATTACGTTAGTTAAACGTCGACTGTTGTATTCAATATGATTAGAGCTTGCTCTATCGATCAGGCGGGTCTGGGTTTTATTTCCGGTAAGGTCAGTGTCAAATTTCGATTTTTTAAATTTAAATTTGAGATCCAAGACGTGTGTCTTTTTAATGTCCAATCTCCTTGAGTTAATCTCAAGTGAATTACAAAAAATCCCAACAAATATATCTCACATGATCCTTCAACTTTATAATATTTGATGCATTGGCATTAGCTGTAATGCTAAATGTTTGCATTCAATTTTTAATCAGTTTAAAATCATCAAAAAACAATTTTATGCCTCCGGTAAAATTTGTTATGTGTGGGTTACGTTATTTTTCCTTTCCACTAAAACAATTGTAAATTTATTAAATCATTCAAATTATAAAAGTCGTTATTTTGATCACATTTTTAAACTTTAAATAATTTCCACATTTTTGAGTAAATTCACAGAAAACTATTACGGAAGAAAAACTCACTCTAAATTTGCAATGTGCTGCTTAGCAACTGCTACTGTGTCCATACACTGCCCCAGCTTGAATTTTTTTATTACACTTTAAACAATGTGTCATAAAGTTTTTAATCATAAAATAAATGCTAACAAAAGCTCGAAAAAGCTCCACTTTGAAAGGTGTTTTCGAATTGGATTTAAATAACTTTTAAACCACTTAAAATTAATTATGATATTATTTTCCTTTCTTCATGGAACCATAAAACACCACCGCTCTATGTAGCGTACGCAAAACAAGTGCTGTATCCGTACTAATATTACAATACCCATCAAACAAAGAGATCGTTGAAAGCTAGCACCATATGTTTTTCGCACCACAAGACAATTTTCTTTTTAATAATTCACCAGCACAGTTTATATGACTACGAAACGTATAATTTAAACAATAACACATTACTTCGGAACTTATATGATACATATAAGTTCCGACCTGGGCAAATGGCGGTCAATTGAGTATTTTAAAAATTGTATAAATCAAAAATATGTAATTAAAAAAAACATTTAATGTTGCTTTTAAAAAATACTTCCATAAAAAAGAGGCAAAAAATAGCATTTCCAAATTAAATGACTATTTGGAGGGTTAACCTTACTCGCTTTGATAAATTTAGTTTTTTATAAAATATGTGTATTGATAAAAATGAATAGTAAATTTTGAATAATAAAATGGGGGCGTCAATTTTTAATTTTGGCCTTGATACAAAAATTATCAGCAAAATGTATGGGGGTTGTAACAGGATAAGCTCCAACTAGGTAAGCCACTTCCTTCCTAATTAAAAAAAAAAAAAAAATGTGTTTTTAATGTGGCCGGACAGCTAAAAGATTTTCCCACCCCTACATAATGTGGTTTACGCTCTTCTAGCTCCTTCTATTTGGTCAAGGGTCAAGGGTTCGAATATATTCATCGAATTATGGATTAACGTCCAACGGCATTGCGTGACTGTGATGTTCACATTGTGCCTACCAAACCTCATATCCGATTCTATTAACGGAAAATATAGAGCTATCTACCAGTGTTTTTACATCCCAAGAAGAAAAAAGTTGAAAGACTAAATTTCAATCAGTTCTCTTAAAAAAACATGTGATGGTTTCATTAGTATTACATTGGACATAGTAAAATTACAATTCATAGCGCGATAATTCAAATGAATGAATGATTAAAAAAAAACACACTGTAAGTAAACTACTTACATTTTCTTTTTACGAGGGGGAAAAATCAATGTATAAAACATTCCTTCAAAGATTCGAGACCCTGGCCACACAAAATAGTAAACGTAACACCTTAGCTCATTACCATTAACTTGGTGAAGGCCAACCTTCGTTGTTCTCGAAGGTTTTGTATAATTTCGTTATAATGGACTATAAGTACAATAGTACGATTATTTTGTATGAACATTAGTCAAATAGAATTCAATTTCTGTTGATTTCATAGTAAAAAGTGTGGCAGATCGTCATCAATATTAGCACGCATGTGTAACTGTCACTGAACGCTTTAATCTTACCTACTAGGCCACGGCGAGTGAATTTATATATAGAGAGAGAATAATAGTAATCCAAAATTTTATAGTAAAATTATAAATTTAGAAAAAAATTGAAGAAGAAAAATACTCGCTTGAAAAAGAAAATTACGATTTCAAATTATTTTCACTGTCACGCAAAACACGGGATTTGGAAAAAAATCAATACGTTATTTTTAATAAAATTTTAAAAAACGGATTATTTTCCTTCTTTTTTAAACATCAAACCTGCCCGTTTTGGTCTAGTTGGTTAGATCTTGCTCAAACAGTCATGTGGGTATGGGTTCAAATTTACATTTTTTTATTTAAGTTTGAGACCTAAGACGTGGGTGTTTTCTCGTATAATTTTTCAACTTAAAAAATGTTTGGCGCTTTGGCATTAGCTGTAATGCCAAACATTTTTCTTAAATAATATATTATAATAAAACGTAAAAATATTTTAAAAAACCAATTTGTAATAAATATATTTAAAAACTTACAAAAATATTTGACGTTTTTCAAAATCAGACGTTTGCTCATCCATATTATTGCAGAGTTACTAAACCATAAAGATTAAACCTTTAACAAGGTTTTAGATTAAAAGCATTATTAGTGATGATAATAATAAGCTCGTCGGCAGTGGTGTAACATCTAACTACAGAATAAAAATCTGAATTTAATTACTTAGCAAATACCATTGAACTCCTTTACCCTCCCAATTCTTAAATAAGGGGGCGTAGCGAAAGCGATTTGCTAACCACTAATCCTGTCATAATCTTATCATTTATATCCCTAATCTCTTTGAAAAAAAGAGAGATTGAGCAACTCAGTTACAATCTTATTTGTTGAGATACCTTCATAAGAAGGTATTTTTTGAACAGTATAAATAAACCAATATAGCTTTAAATTTCGTTTGTGGTGCATTTTGGCAAAAGTCAACATTAATTTTTTTAATATGACATGCAGCTTGGTACATAAAGTACACAAGATGAATAATTATATTTTTTTTGAAAGCTTGGATTAAAAGAAAAAAATATATTTAAAAAAATATTTTATTATGCACAAGAGTATAACCCAGCAGTAGGGCATCGAATTAACCGTAAAAAGCAACTAATCGGTTATTGGTGTTTTTCAAAAAATAAACCGGCTTAAACCGAAACTATTTTCAAAAAATAAATTGCAATACTACACAAGCCAATATTTAAAACATAAAAAGTATAAGGTATTTTGCTTACCTAAATATAAAATAATAGGTGCACAAAAGACAAAAATATAAGTTTAATAATTTTGTTCTACCGTGTTGAATGTAAACTGCTAATGAAAGTTATCTAAAGGTTTTTTTTTCTACCAGAACTGCTAGTTAATCAGTTGCTTAACACCTCTTTTTTCTAAAATAGTAGGGATATAAGAATAAGACTAAAACATGACTATTAATTAACCAATTCCTTTGGCTACGACCCGTTATTTTAGTATTGGAATGGAAGAATAACATTTTTAGACATCGCAAACACCTATGCCTTCGAATAAAAAAATGCTATTCATACTGGCACCACTAGAATCCGTGTGTCCGTAAGATCCACCACGGAAACCAACGCCACCAACTACCCCTCTACGGACTAGACATATTAATAAAACTCCATTGTACTTAAGGTGAAAAGAACTTTTCAATAAACCCTGGTTAACCGTGCAAAATAAACCAGATTTCGGTTTTTTTTCTCAAAACAGGCAATAAACCGGTTAACCGGTTTCAGTTTAAGCCGGGTTGGAAGCCCTTCCCAGCAGTGGTCGAAATTTCCTCCTACGCCTCTGTTACCGACCTAATATTCCATTATTAATGTAAACATTGACAGATAAGATTATACTTTGTATTTCACATGCCAAATGCTTTTACCATAGTAACATTATCAGTATTTATTTGATTTGAATTTAATATGAAAGATATCCTAATTAGTATTTGAATACAGACAGCATGTGTCTGTATCGAGTCAAGTATTAGATATTATAATACTGATTGCAAAATAATTGGTAAGCTCTGATGAATTTTATTAATAATCGGAAATATATTATTTTTCAGATGTGATCAAAACATACACCGTAGTCTACCAGTCGCCCACGCAGTCATAAATAGTCAACCGCGACCTGAAAGTATTATTGGAACGTTACAGATTAAACAAAGTTAAATAAAGTAAGTTTACATCTTTAAATAAAACTTAAATCAATGTTATACTTTAAAATTTGATATTTACCACTCATATTTTTTGCTGATCATATTATAAAATATGTATATATTTTTTAAAAAAACCATCACAACCTTGCAAACATTTTAGGATTACAAAAACTCAAATGAAATTACGATTTTTTTTTAGTTTATATAGTTTTAATTAAATAGACTTGTTACAATTATATTGTACAATTCAACCATAATTAAAGAAATTAATTGATAACTTTTTCAGTTTCATGTCAAAACTAGTTACTTTGAAATTTTCCCTAATTATCAAATAGTGTAATAAAATTCTGAAAATTAAGTAAATATTAGTATTTGTTTTTTTATACGTACGTATTAGTACACACATAGTATACAATATTACATGTTATGTTAACTTTTCCGGTTCTAAGCTCAAGAAATGCGACCCCAATACCCACATTTTCTTAAATATCTATTTTAATATGGGTGATACAATGTTTATAATTAAAGTATTCTTATATCATAGTTTTTTTTAACCTTTTGTAGTTTATATAAATACGCGATAACGCGATAAGGCGATAACGAGATAAACGCCCGCTTATCAGCGATCGTTCGTAAGATAGCTGGGCTAAACGCGTCAGTTGCAAATTCATATTTGTGCTGGGATGACGTCTTTTTTACGCGCAACTTAAAATATGATTATTTATTAAAAAACCACAGATTTTTATAAAAAAATGTATGAGGAATGATGCAGAGAGATATTTTAAAGACCTTAGACTATTTTTTTTGAAATTCATAAGATAAAGGTCAATACTGAGGAAATCACTGGGGTCCCTAAACGACCCCCATCGGGAGAGAAGTATTTTTCTAGTCTCCGAGCCGCGAGAGTTAATACTGGAGAATCAATGACGAAATATCATATACTTTAAATTTCTTTTACAAAATATTGATCACGATTAGTATTTATTTAGAACAGGACACCCATGTTATACCAGGAAACGAAATTGAAGACTACGTATATTATCTATATCAATTATATTACTGAGTTTCCGAAATAAATAAAATGGACAAAGTGAATTTTGGAAATAGGTGGCTCATATATAAAAATAAAATAATTCTAATACAACGTTGATTATAATTATTAATTATTTTTTGCAAAAATAATGGTTGAGGGAAATGCAGCAAATAAAGTTAAGACCACCTGCTTAAGAATATGTAAACGAGAAAAATGTAAATTGAACTTCTAACAAATTCACCTCGGGGGTATTTTTTAAATACCTGAAATAAAAAAGAATGTGGAAAAATCATAATAAATTGTTCATGCTTCCGTTGCGTTGATTGGCTCGACGATTTGGTATCGTGTTGTTTTGGTATAAAATTGTCATGACAACCGGACAATAGCCATTGATACTGTCAATTTAAAAGCTCTAAATATAAAACAAGTAGTCGAAAGATAAAACCTGGAAATTAGTCAAGGTAAGTAATTATTCACGACGAAAACTATATGTCGGACATTAAAATGAAATACAAAGTTGGTTGACCTCAGCCTTGACCTCTGGCCCAAAGTCCCATTTATATTATTATTATTATTTCAAAAAAAAAACTGTTTGCTATTATGTCACTTACTAACAGTGGCGGATTAAGCACACGAGAGGCCCCAGGCGCAATAAAATTTGGAGGTGCTTTTTGTCGGATAACACAAAAACACTAGAAAATTCCATGAAAAATATACAAAAATCTGAATACAGAGTATATGGGTTATATAATATAAGCCATTTTGAGGCTCTAAGCACGAGCCTCATTCGCGTATAGGTTTATCCGCCACTGCTTACTATAACTTATCTTTGTCACTCAACCTCTCTCTTGAAAGATGAATATAAAAGAAAAATAGTTTAATTTAAATTATTATTATAGTAAGACATGATTTAAAAAAAAAACTTTATTATTAGTATTCTAACAGCTCGTGAACAATATTTCATATACAGAGTGTGTGTTTTTATATATTTGTATTAAAATCGCAATAAAACAATAACAATTATATTTTAATGTACGGAATATTCTGTGTACGGAATATTTTAGTACGGAAGGTTCTGTGTACGGAATATCTGTATACGGAGTATTCGTGTGCGGAAAATTCTCGCTCGGAAGATACTTGTTCGGAAGAATCCGTTTACCTATTTTCGCACATCTGCGCAGTTTTAACATGTATCGACCGATGAACTTGAACTGCCGTTTAGTAAATAAATGTGTCGTGTTTAACAGAGTTATATTATTTTGTATATTTATTTCATACATTAGTAAAAAAATATCTTTAAATTATTAAATGATGAGTTTTTTATACAAATCTAAACAACAACATTTTTTCTTTATCAAACGTGACAAATTATACCGCGCATTTGTTGAATTGGCCTGCATAGCCTTCAAATTTTCCTCGCAGTTAACCTTTCGCCTTAGAAGAACATTGAAGCAGACCCTTGTTGATCGCTCTCTCAACGCCCAATTTTCATAATCGGATAGGGGTTGTTTTAGACGTTTTAAATCATAAAAGAAATCTGTGCTTATGGATAAAAATCCTTTCATTCCTGGATTCAAGCCCGTAACCATATTTCCAAGTCAATGAAATTTCATTAGTTTTGACAATGATGTATTAAATATAAAAAAGGACTCTGAGTTAATCAAATAATATTATAATAATGCTCGATATTATGTATTATATAACTTTCACTAAAAAGAAAATTATTTGTATGAAAGATACGTGATCGGTGAAAATTCAATGACTCGAATAGTTTCCGTTTCTTTTAAAAATATTCTGCAAAGTCATTTAAATAAATTAATTACAAAAACACGCAAAATAACACGGGTAATGTAGGGAAAACGCAAGATTATGCCATCATACAAGAATTATTAAATTTAACACTAGTAAACTTTCTAATCGCTTACAGTTAGGGCTTGTCGGTTTTCAAAAATCGGTTTTTAAAAACAGTTTTTTTGCTAAATTTGTGACATTCGAAAACCGGTTTTTCATCTTCCTAACCGGTTTTTTCCGAATTTTTTAAAACGAGTCTATTAACAAAAGGTCAGAAAATTTGGATCTTTTATTTGATGGCATAAAAACCATATGCCCCACATCATTACCCAGCGAAAGGGTATTTTCGATATCAGGAAATTTTGTTAAAAAACGAACAGTGGACGCTTTGTGTTTTCTTAAATCATATTTTCTGAGGAGTAACACCAAAAAATTTATTGTTGTGTTTTATTATTTACGTTTATAAATAAACAAAATAACTTTTTCTCTCTATTTTAATTGAATTATCCATTTTTTGTAAAACTTCTAAAACCGGTTTTTACAAAAGTCGGTTTTTGTATAAGCCCTACTTAGCGTTACTACTACAGTGTTATGTAAACTAAACTCACCCCACCCCAATAAGTTTCAATACTACACCTATGTTTATATGATATCAGGGTTTCTCAAACTATGTTCTGCGAAACACTGTTGTTTGGCCAAAATTTGAAATGGTTTTATATCCTGCAACACATTTAAACATCTACTACTTTATAATGAATGGAGAGTGATGGCCAATCTCTACTGATGTTTATGACGTGAAGTATCAGACATAAGAATAAAAATCACAAATGTTGTGCCTGATATCAAAATATTTACAATTCAAGGACTCAAAAATATCATAGTTATTAAGAGCTTTATTTACTCATATATTGTGATATTTTTTTAAATAATTACTCAATAAATAGTGGGTATTTTAATAGAATGTTGTTTTTTACTATTATAAATAAGTGTTTCGATAAAATTTCAGGATTTTGAAGTGTTACATTGCAGAAAATTTTGGGAAACCTTGTGTTAAATAATAATAAACTGAATAAGTTTCCCCCAGATAGAAAATATGAATTAATTTTATAAGGAATGACATTCCAAATTCTTTACATATATTACAATATATTTGACCTGTTTTTAAAGTAAAAAAGAAATGTAAAATATTAATATTTTTTTCTTATCGTGAAATTAAGCCCACATTCAGCAATTCAATTGAATAAAGCGACAAAAAAATAAACAAAAGAAATTTGAGCCAACCCACTTAATTTAATAACTTCGTAACAAATTCATAGCATCGAAAAATAAATATTTACTCTTAGGCATAGAGAAAAACAAAATAATTAATTTGATATTGAGAATTATATTTTATCACTTAACATTATTAAAAAAGCAGGCAACGTTTGTGATATATGGTTAGCTTTATAAATTGAAATTCGGATTCAATAGTTCAACGGATACAAAAAAATGTCTTCAAGTTCTTTGGGGCACACAGCACGACAATCCGCGTAACGATCTCGTATTCCGATTAGGAATAGCTGGAGGAACCTTCATTATAAATGCGGAAAATCTGGTACTCGCGTTTGCACTTGTACATATATATATAAAACATTGTTACTTTACGGTTGCGAGTCATGGCACTTTACACAAGCGTATTCTTTCCTTTGCAGACGCTTGTAGCAAAAACAAAGGAGACAGTGGTTTGACTTTGTCAGGCACATGAATATCAGAGAACAGCCTTTCAACCCTTTGGGATGTCTAAAAGAAAAACGCAACAATAGACTTGGCTTAGACAAGTATTGCGGATCCGCTAAGAGAGACTGAATCTAGCCTGTCTCATCTACTAACCAGGTGGATCCCATCACCGTAGAAACCGATTGAAGACTATCCATTGCATGTACTCGATGGAATTACGAAACACTGGGATGACCTGGGAAAATGCAATGAGGCTGTCGGCGGACAGAGAATCTTTGGAAAAATCGTGTGGTGACCATATGTTCCAAATAAGTAGAATGTGAGGACGAAAAAAATGATAATTATTTAGGATATATCTATCAAATATGAAATACCAAATATTGATTTATACAGACATTGATTTTTACTAAATCGCATAGCTTAACACTAATTCTTTTTGATAATTAAATGATTTAGATAAGGAAAATACTCACTTATTATTAAGCGTGCTGTACAAATGCCTATTAGATAAATCAAAGTTTTTATTTATCTTATCTATTATAAAATATCTAAAACATTTAGAAAAATAAAAGAAGTGTTTGAATAATTTAAGATTTCGACTGAAGGTGCTTGGTGGAATTTTAATATTAAATTTGAATCGTTCAAAGTGTTCAGGCGTTTAAGTGCACGGATGAACTTGAACTGACGCTTAGTAAATGAATGTTTCGTGTTTATATAAAAGTCCCACCCCCCCTTGCGAGAATTTATTTTCCATTTTTCTAATTTATTAAAAATTTTAAATGGGCTCTTTTATTGTTTAGTTTAATATGTTTTATAGAATACATACTTACTTAATTATTTTTGACTGTTTTTTATATACACCCAATCTTTTTTTACGCGATACATTGGTTCCAGAAAGTGGCGCGTAAAAAAAGTTCCATATAATTTGATAAATCGGTTCCAAAAGTATCAAAAATGTATGAAAAAACAAAATATATACTTCAAATTGGCGCAAAAAATATTTTTTACGGTACCGTCCAAAAAAATCGCGTAAAAAAAGCTTTCATCTATTTTTTAATGAATCATTTATGTATCATGTTTATTTTCAAATTAAATGCCCCTCTTCTGGGACAATTTCTGGATCCGCCACTGCTATTAATAATGATATCAGTGTGGCAAGGCAAAAATATAATATACACAATAATGACAAGAGTTACCTAACGTCGGAGTTGTTTTCTTCGATTTTCTTTTCTTCTTCCGTCGCATTCACCGTGGTTTCAGACACGTCAGTTTGCGGAGGGGCACTTGTTACGATGATGGATTTGGGCAGATTTTTAACAGCTTTTTTGTTTTTTTCTTTTTTATGAATCACGTCACTGGGAACATTTGAAATTTCCAATTTTTTCGACGATGAGCTCCCCATTTTATATAATGTTGTTCTATAGCACTAGAAAATCTTATTTTTCTTCTTTAAATAATTCAAATAATCTTTTTATTCATAACATATCAACCCGTAATAGACAAAACATTTTTTTATACTGAGAAAAAAATGATTACTCATAAAATATTATTGAAGTGAATAACAAATTTCTAGGAGACAGGTATGCTTCATATAAAAAAAATGAATCAGTAGGTACTTAATGCCTTTATGAATAAGAGTAAGTAAATAATTTTCTTGGTATGTAAATATTGTTGGTTGCTTAGCAACAAGACAATTATAATCACGTGCATATGAATCATAATGCAAAAAATATATATATATTATTTGACACAATGGATTTTCAACCTCATACTTCCCTTCATACCTTTAATAGTAATTACCTAAAGTAATTACCTAAAACTATAACGTTTTTGATGGAATAAGAGTTTGCTTCTCACATATATTGTTTTTTACAAATGCTTCTAATGTACTTTTTTACGATGAGCTCTTATAAGTAAATTTTGTTGTAAACCACAAGATAAACTACCATTTCAGAGAGGAGAGAAAAAATATCAAATTCATCTAAGAACTGGTTGTGACTAGGGTATCCAAACCCGGAGCCTTTTTCCAATCCCGGGATTTCGGGATTAGCTCATCGAGGAATTTGAAATCCACAATTTTCAAATTTTCGGGTTTTCCTCAAAATTTCTCAATCCCGAAATCCCGGGATCGCGACCATGTCAATCCCGGGATTTCGAGATCAGAAAATTGAACGGGATCCCAGATCCCGTGATTGGATGCCCTAGTTGTGACTAGGGTATCCAATCATGGAATCCGGTTCAATTTTGTGATCCCGGTATTGTGACAATACTAACCCCGGGATTGAGAAAATGAAACATGGAAGAACATCAAAAAATAATTGCGAAATATCTACACACTTAAAAGAGACATAATTTAAGATTTCGACTGAAGGTGCTTGGTGAAATTTCAATGCCAAATTTGAATCGTTCAAATTGTGTACATTCACACAAATTTTGCCACTGACGACCAGGGTTTCGCCTTTCGTCGTCTTCAGGTGTTCAAGTGCACGGATGAACTTAAGCTGACAGTTCAGATGAAGATGACTGAAGATGCCGAAAGGCGAAACCCGGGTCGTTAGTGACAAAATTTGTGTGAATGTACATAATTTGAACGATTCAAATTTGACAAAGAAAATTTCATTATAAATCTTATTACGTCTGTCAACCGATTATCTAAATAAATAATATAAAAAAATATCTAAATTAGTAATTATTTTTCTGGTTACATTGATATAACTGTATATAAGAACTGATTGATATGAAAAAAACGAAGTTTATAAAGGTAAAACACTCAGCACAAGTTAAACCTATTTCAAGTTCTTTTGTGTTAAATTTGCACTTAAGTGCAATTGGAACGTCACTTTTTGATACGCACTAAAAACATGTAACGCGAATTTGTTTGGTGCAAATAAACTGATCGCTTAGCGGCGTCTACAAATTGTTGAAGGATTCTTTGTTGATTTGTCGCAGGGTGACCATGCATTGAATTGAATGGGGCTTTACCACACAAACTTAGTCACAGCTCATCCGTGTACTCAGGGCCGGCGCCACCATACAGTCGAAATACGCAACCGCCTAGGGCGCAAACTATTGGGGGGAAGGGGGCAGAAATAAAGTTTTAAAATCATTTTTGCATTAAATGTTTGAATGCTTCCGAAACGTCCCAATGTGGAGCATATGAACTTATAATAGAGTTTATCTCTAAAGAAATGTTTCTACGAGAATTGCTTGTTAATCAGTTCCTCAACATCTCTTTGCTTACAAAGTGAGTAAGAATAGAATTATAGGGCTAGGACAAGACTAGTGGTTAGCTAATCGCTCTCGATACGCCCCGTTCGTAGGATAGGATGGTGGGAGAGGAAAATTCAAGACATCACATACACCCATGCCTTCGAACAGAAATTCATAAATCGATTGAAAATAAATGTATAAAACTGTCCGTGCTGGGATTCGAACCCGTGACCTCCATAACCGGAACCAACGACGTTGACCACTCGACAACTCATGCCTTCTTACTCATTCACAAATCACAAATCTATTTTGACCTTGAAAATTTTGCGGTTTTTATAAAAAAAACTGCGTTATACGGGGGACTACCGCATACGCTATAGGAAACTTCTCTATAGGTGGATTTGCTGTACATTATTTTTTTTTAATTGTGGTTACCCCGAAATGTCCGTAGAATTTGTTCCAGAATAACAAGTAATTAATTGCCAGTAATCAGAAGATAAGATAAAAAGGCGATGCTATGTTTTGTTTGAATGGGAGATTTGAAATATTTCTCTCTAAGCCAGTGGTTCTTAACCTTTTCGAAGGCACGGTGCACTTTTGATCATGGGAAAAGGTGGCGGTGCACCAGAATTAAGAGATCGAAAAAAATATGTGGACATATTTTTTTTTTTACTTTTTCGGTTTTTACTATTTTGCGCATTTTTTTCGTTTTTACCAATTTTTTCGCGGTGCACCGGTTACGAACCACTGCTCTAAGCATAGCACAACGCGATGGCTCATCTTTTGCACCGAATCCAGAATTGATAATCGTTAGTCATGAATTTGATGACTTATCAACGATTACGTAATCGATAACAGATAAAAGAATTTTACTGATGAAATATGAAATAAAAATAATGACACCGCAGAGCTATTAAATGCGATAAGCTTAATTAAGCTTGCCTTAATCCGGATAAGGATAATCTCAATTGTTAAGTATCCGTGCACGAATTTAATTGTGCAAAAGTGCATTTATGGATGCACGGATGCTTTGATGTTTGAAAAAAATAGATAGGAATGTAAAGACGCCTCGAGGTCAATTTTCCACAGCGGTAGTCGTCAATTTGGTAGGATAAGAGCTTTCAATAATTTACCGCTCCATGTTGTAAGGGAACTCCTTTCTCCTTATATCGGAGAGTCATCTGAAATCTTAATTTGAGCATTCTTTCACACTTAGAATATAAAAAATAATTTATCCTACAGTCTCTAAGTATACTCGACGATGAAGGAGCAACGAGCAGTGGCGTAGTTAGAAATTTAGGGCTCTCGTGCAAACGTCAAACACCCCCCCCCCACATCTACCCCCCCCCCCCTTCCCTATGTAAGACAGCGATTTCCAACCTGGGAGGCGCGCCTCCCTGCGGAAGCGTGGACTATTGCAAAGGGAGGCGCGAACAGTCAAAAATATGTATTAACTTATTAAAACGTCTTTTTATTACTATATAAAATAAAAAATGGGGAGGCGCGAAGATATGTTTTCTCCAAAGAGAAGCGCAGTTACATCAAGTTTGGAAACCACTGGTGTAAGATTATTCGTGTAAAAATAAAGTACTAGTTATTTTTAATGGACCTTGTTATTTCAAAACCGTGTAAAAAAGAGTTGAGTGTGTAGAAATTTAGGGCGCCTTTTTCGCTGGGCTCTCATGCATTGCATTACACTGCTATGACATGGCTACGCCGCTGGCAACGAGCTTAGTGCATACATGGAAGACTGGTTGAAGCAATCTTCAAAATGTACATGTAGCTGAAAAAGTGTGCGACCAAGAACGTAACCCGGTATAGGGAATTTTATTTTATTTTATTTCCGACCCAGTATGGAAAATTTCATAAAATGATTTGAATCGATATATGGATTTGTGTTCTAAGCCATGAATGTCTGTGATCTGTGTAAAAAAAATAGGAGGAGCGGGAACGATACCTAGCCGCAAAACCTGTCCTAGCCCATATATTTCTAGCATTACTCTCTTCGAAAAAAGAGGGGTTAAGCAACAAAGTTAAAAGTAGTTTTCGTATAAAAGTACCTCACAACTAGGGTATCCAATCCCGGGATTGGGATTAGCTCACTGAGGAATTTGAAATCCTCAATATCCTATACTTTTTCCTCAACTTATTTCCAAACCTAATTTATTTTTTTTTAGCTCACCAACGAATTTGAAATCCACAATTTGCCAATTTCTTGTAAATTTTCGGGATTTCCTCAAAATTTCTCTACCCAGAAATCCCGGGATCGCGACCATGTCAATCCTGGGATTTTGGTATCAGAAAATTGAACGGGATCTCGGGATTAGATGCCCTACTCACAACCTCAGACTTCACGGACATTATTTATTGTACTACAAAATAATCGGACAATCCAATCATAAACATTTTTCTTAATTCTACATATCTGGATTACTAAATTATCTCTGACTTATAAAAGTTGCATACTTCATTGTAAATGTTATATTCAAGTGCAATAGAAGAATTAAAAGTTTTTACTGTAAGTTTCTTTTAAATAATTTATTTTACATAATACATACATCATTGAAATCATCATACAGCACATATAATTTATATAATTAAAATATATTTGCATATAAATATAATTATAGACAATAAAAATTACACGATATTTTTTTATAAAATAAAATAAAATTTGAAATATTCAGCATCACAGCTAATAAAAGTTAAGACGCTAGATATTTAAAAAAAAAAGAATTGTGTCACTTGAGTTCAACTGGAGGAGAAAATACTCATACCGAAGACACGTAATTTCAAATTGTAAAAATAGATATTTTAATTATGAGTTTAACTTAGACTAATCCGGTCGCTAAACTGTTTTGTTAAGACCGAAAAGGTTTTTAAAATAACATATGATAAAAATGAACAATTTTACAGTAAACATTTCAAAAATAAAAACAAACAAAACTTTCTATGGCGATGTTTTTTTTCATTTTTAGAAGGTTCAATAGATTTTTTTTAACGTATCAATCAAAACAGATGTATGTATCTATTTTGAAAATTTCTATTCATTGACAATGTGACTGTATAAGGATTTCAATTATTCTTTAAATACAAAACAATAAAATTAATTAATACTCATTGCTATATTTACTACTGACTTTTTAAACTAATCTTCTAGATATCAAATCAAATCAAAAAGGTGTACTTCAGAATTTTGAAGAGCTTTCTAAGTTGTTGTTAATCAAATAATCTAGAGCACGATATTTAGAAGAAAAAGCTCGTGGTTAAATTAGCATAGTATTATAAAAATCAATTCCTCAATTCTCCCTTTAACCTAGAGTGATTCAGTTCACATCTTCAGCGCCGTCTTCTGCCAGCGCTTGGCTTCTGCATCTCTTGGTATTTGTTGATGGCATCGCGGACGAATTTAGTGGCAGCAGATATCCTGTCGGGTGTAATCATGGAGCGGACTTCTTCGCGTATAATCAAGGGGTTCAAGCCTTTGAACGAGATTGTGCAGAAGGGAGTGAAGGAGCAGAAGCCCAGAGTGACAAGTGCTCCAGCGAGGAGGATTCCAGCTCCAGTTATGATGATTACGGCCGCTTTTCCAGCGAATTTAACTGCGGTCTAAAAACACAATAATTGTCGTATTGATGACTTTTATTTATTTTGTAATGCTATTTCACAATATAGTAAGTATACGTAGTTTTGAAATTCTTTCCGCTTTCATTCTAAGCGGTTGCAAAGTAGAGATTATATTAAATATATAATGTTTTAGTTTAACTCTGAAGAATGATTTCTACATTGGCATGGAAACAGTGGTGGGCTGCCAATATCTTAACAAGGGGCTCGGTAAATTTTATTAATTTTTTTATCCATGTCCGCTTTTAATGTCGAGCATATGGCCTCATAATGAAGGTATCTCAAAAAAAGTAATTTTTCTACGAGAACTGCTTGTTACTTAGTCACTCAACCTCTCTTTTTCAAAGATAGTAGTAGGGATATCATGATAAGGATAAGACAGGACTAGTGATAATACTACGCGATAATAATAGTAGCGCCCAGTTGAATTGAAGGATCGGAAGAGTGGGAGGCAAACTTAAGACATCACAAACACCCTTGCCTTCGAACAGAAAATAGATAAATCGATCAAAAAAATGCTGCTTCTTACTGGGACTCGGAAGCCTACAACGCTGAATGAAAAAATGAAGGGTCAACTAATTTTTAAATTTAACCATCTACAGAAATTACAGTTATGTGATGATTTGATCTAAGACGAATGATTTACTCATCTTAACAAGGGGCTCTCCGGCCGCGCTGAAATTTAACAAGGGGCTCGCGAGAGCCCACCGACCCTCCTCCAGCCCATCCCTGCATGGAAACGATTGGGGAAATCCATAAATTATGTGACCGTTTTATCGATGGATTCTAATACCACTTTTTGGGAATTCATTTACAATATAAATAAAATTACACTTGCTTGAAATTAGGTGTGCTACAACACCTTCATTATAAATTAATTCGAATTATAAGTTTAATGAAAAGATACATATCAAATATAAACTTTAAACTAACATAGTGACACCTGAATGAATGAACGACAAAGATATCAATTATTATTTTATATTGACATTTGGAGAAGCATTTTAAAGAATAGTTAAATTTTAAAATCGTCATTCATGATGTATATTTTCCTTTCTACGTATCTGGCATATATATTTTATAATAAAAATAATTAAAACATTATTTTTTAGCAATTAAGAACTTATAATAAAGACTTACCGCAGCAAATGGCAAGATGCCGTAGATGTAGGACAATGGTCCAATATCGTCAGTTGTGGCCAACTGGTTGTAGGAAGATGGCACTAGATATCCTTCATAACTATAATAAAAAAATAAAGTAGTTAGCAAAGCATATTTTCATCATTGCTATACAAATATCTCAAAAGACATTTTTGATCTTTAAAAATAAAGTAAATAAATGTTTAGTTATAAACCAATATTAAAAGGCAGAACAAAAGACTAATATTATAATTAATCAAAATACAGACTATAGAAATAACAATATATAATAAAATTAAAATCCAAAGCTCTGCAAACTACAACTAAACAAAAAAGTATAAAAAATTCTAACGAAATTTTATAAAACATGCGAACATCATCAAATCATCATCCTTGCTAAAATTATGAGTTAATTTAAACTTTAAGAATACATTGATTTATGTTTTTTT
This sequence comes from Himalopsyche anomala, assembly GCA_031772345.1. Lineage (NCBI taxonomy): Eukaryota > Metazoa > Arthropoda > Insecta > Trichoptera > Rhyacophilidae > Himalopsyche > Himalopsyche anomala. The sequence continues at coordinate 22,298,910 of CM062836.1, read as the reverse complement.
TATCACGTTGAAATATTAAAATTTGAAAGTATGTTCATATATTGATAATTTGTTTTAAGCAAGTTTAATATCGGTAAAGCTGTTTTACAATAAATTATAATATCGACTGTGGAAAGGAAAAAGGACGTAACCCACAGATTTTTCAAAACAGCTTTTTTTAGATAATCACAATGTATCAAACTTGATACACGTTCTATCAAAAGGATGCAAGCTGAAAATGGCGAATTAGTATCTGAATTTAGTTTTTAAATTTAAAAAAAAAGACCTTTCAAAAAATTAAGACCAAGAAAAACGTCTGAAATAAAAGTTTTTCCTAGACAACGTCTTTAATTAATATTATATTATATCATTCAAACACCAGTTTAGAAGTCTCCGTGCACTTAAAGTTTGTGTATAATTAATAATTTGCATATGGCCCAAAATCATCAAAACCCGTTTTTGCGCCTCCTGTAAAATTTGATATGTGTGGGTTACGTCTTTTTTTCTTTCCTCAGTCGATATGTCTATTTTACGTGTATTCGTCTTTCGTTAATTAAATAGTATCAAGTTTTGCATTCAATCAATAATTTATACTGCAATCGCTGTTAAGTTATGATTAATAGTAAGTATCTCACCCGGTCTGTACTCCGTATCCTGGTTCATATCCCTGGTAAGTCTGATAACCTTCAGCAGGATAGTTTTCTACCGGGTAACTATCTACTGGTGCATTGGCCAATGGCTGTGATGCTGTAGGGGTCTGAATAGATGCATATGGTGCGTAGGGTGCTCTCGATTCCTATTGGATAAGTAAATTATAAGAAACAAATTAATTTCAGGATTAATAAGCTTAATTAAAAATTTCGGATTGTTTCTTTCTGTGTTAATTTCAAAATGATGCTATACACAAAATAATAAATTAAATATTGATAAAAGAAACCCAAACTACTTGCTTATGTTTTATATTTGTTTGGCAAGTAGCAAATCTGTTTCATTTGTGGACGCCTCCTCCTAACGGAGCATCTTAACAATATATTTTTAACTAGAACATGTTGTTTTCAATCCCTCATACCTCACTATCAAGTAGATTGGGGATAAAATTGACAATTCACTATTTTACATTAATCTACGCCACACAAAAAAAAATGATAAAGTATGTGTTTGTTTAGGGATTTGAACCCTCCGCTTAGAAACCAAGAAAGACTAACTCAAAAGCATTCACCACTCAACTACGGTAATTAAGTATAAAAAATACATTTGTTATAAGGAAACTATTATTATAAATAGAAAATATCAATGTATTTTAGTTCTACAATAATTATTCTTTTATATATATGTAATTGATAGCTGTTTCATTTTAACGCTTTCGTCAGAACTATGTTTCAGCTCACATTAATAATTTAGTCATATATTATACTAGCTTATAAGAAATACATCTGCTCATCCATTGTAATATCCTAACTTAATATATTTGAAAAAAATACAGTTTTAAAGTAGTAAATTAAATTTATATTTTTCCTGGAACTGTCTCCAAAACAAATTAGTTTAAATTTAAAATAATTATGTATGATTGCATTAGCTTCTTGTTATGGTTGAAATAATGGTAATGGATTAATTTAATATTTTTTAATAATTCGAAATACTACTTACAGCTGAGTAGACGGGCTGGTCTGCAGGATAATTGTTGTTTGGATCCGACTGAAGATACGCTATTGTAGGGTTGACAGCTGCCGGTTGGTACACTGGCTGCAATCCATCAGCGACGCAGGAGACAAAGTATGCTGCCAAGAGGCACAACTGAACGAATCGATTCATTTCTGGACAATAAAATGTAAAATAATGGTAGATTTATATATATTTTAATTGGTGCTTAATGTATATCAGACCAAAAAAAAATACTAAAGGTAAGTTTCGTAGAAGTAAAGTGAGCTCAATAAATACACACTGCAATAGTGTTGCTTACCGAAAATAAAAATATACAATCCACCTTAACATCAAATAAAGACGTGAAAAGATTTAGCATTTTACAACTTGGTTCAATTCACTTCTCTAGAACTCTCGTATATGCACTAAAATATTACAATAACCCCCATAGTGTTTTCTAATATTTTACATTTATACAATAATTAACACTTTAAACGTAATAAATAATGTGTATATATATGATTTTAATCAATACTATTTATTTTCACATAGAAAAGAATTGACAGATGTTAAAATTTGGAAATTAATAGCGTTTAAATTGAGTATATAATAATTTAAAACATAAATATTTTTTAAATTAATCTTGGACTTACCTTTAAATAGAGTTTAAAGATGTCTTGAATAATACTTCACAACACTTAGCTTAGAATGACAATTAGCACAATACGAAAGCAAGGAACTTATAAAAAAAGCGAAAATCGAACAGCTAAGATAATGCCGTCTTCAAGGTATATTTAGTAATGAATTAAGGGTTGGAGAAACGGTTTTATATATACTTTCACTTCACCTGTGGCGCCAAGTGCAGCCCTTAATTACTCACTTACCTGGAAAGTTTTATGAATAGAAACCGAAAGAAAGTGTACACAATTTTAGGCACTTAAATTTGCTTATTTTAAATGTTTAACCCATTAACGTGAAGTCACCGATACTTCATTTTCGTCGTCAATTAAATTCATAATAAATTTTACAATCAATAGTGTTTTTTAAACTATTTTAAAACGTTATCATATTAATCATTAAAACAACTAATGTTTAGAGTTTTTTTTTAACTTTTACCTACTTTATGAAATGAATTTTAACACAATATTTAAATTTGGATTGTATTCTGTTATTATGGTGTATATGGTTAAAATTAAATAAATTTTATGCCTCTTTTTATAATAACATACGTTGAAGTTTTGTATATACCTTAGACTAGTGGTCAACAAGCTCATTAGTCAACTGAGCCAAATATCAACTATACAACGATTGAAATTTCTTTCGAGAACCAATTTTTTAAAACTTATGTTATGTAGGTAGGTTTATTGTTATTAACTTTATTAGGGTACTCCTATACTGGTTTGTGCTTTAAAGGTTCTCAATTTGATTGAGGTACTTTAGCTGAGATCGCCTTTTCTAACTCTAAGCTTTAAGATCGAAAACTGCCTTCCCCGCGTGGGACACGGTTTCAGTCGTACTGTACGTGGTAATTTGTGGAAGAGCCACATTCAAGGAGCCAAAGAGCCGCAGTATTGTTCTTCTTATTTTAATCATTTTTGAAGCTCTTATTAAATCCATAATAACAAAACTATACCGACTTTAAATATGATAAAATTTATTTATTATGTTCATAATACTTTATTCGTTATTTGTCAGGTTTGATGTCACCGTGAACTCGAATGAACTCAATTCAAATATAGAAAAGTAAAAACAAAATACACGATAATGCTGTTTTATTACAATTCTTCAAGCATCTCTAATATCTAGTATTATTTTTATTTTATTATCAGTCTTACGACTTTCAATAAAATAAATTGTCGTTACTCTCTGAAACGATCATAGGAATATGATTTGAAAACTTCATTTATATCACTTTTAGGGTGTTCACTGTTAATACTTGTTGGAAAGGCATTATATTAAAAATATATATATTCTTTTGTACTTATTTCCACTTTTTAGGATCAGGACCGATTTTGTCAACTGAAAAGTACAATTTTTACAAAAACAAATTGAAATAAAAAGGTGTAATAAACCATTGGCATTGGAAAGAATTTACAAATTACTGTATAAATCAGGGCTGTGGAGTCGCGTGGTTTATACATACATAATTCGACTTTGGAAAGGAAAAAGGACGTAACCCACAGTTTTTTCAAAACAGCTTTTTTCGATAATTACTGTATCCAACTCTATACACGTTCCAACAAAAGGATTTAAGCTGCAAATGCTGAATTTGTATCTAAATTTAACTTTTGTTTTTGTTTGAAATTTAAGTTTGAAAAAAGATGTCGTTGTGAAAATTGAAACCAAAAAAAAAAGAATGAAAAAAGTTTTTTCTTAGACAATTTTTTTAAGTTAATGTTCGGTTATGTCAATTTAACACCAGCTCAGAAGTCTCCGTGCGCTTCAAGGTTGTGTTCATTTCATAATTTGCATATGGCCCAAAATAGTAAAAACACGTTTTTTGTGCCTCTTGTAAAATTTTCTATGTGTGGGTTACGTCCTTTTTCTTTTCCACAGTCGATATATAATAGGTTTTAAATATACTACATACAGTGGTTTATATGTATGACATATTGTCACATAATTTATTTATATTATTGAGGACTGTCAAATAAAATGAATCTACGCTAAAAGATTTTCATGAATGAAATTCTAACCGATATTTTTTTTAGAATTGGATATCCTAAACGGAAATGTCATAAGAACAATTCCTAATAGTATAAAATATTATTTTTAATACTTTGTGTTTCTTTAATGTTGCATTTCATTCGTATGTATTCTTATTGATTCTTACATTATATTTAATATTATTATTATGTAGGTATTTGTGAGTCAGCCAGGTATTTATTACTATTATCACAATGGCATTTCACTTTACCTTACTGATAACAGATAGCATTATAGATTTTGCGAATTTCGGGACAGACTAAAATACGTTCGGATATTATTGGCTTGCCTTCCGCGTTCTAATTATTAATTTTATTATGTGATAATCGACACCGTTACGCAATACATTTATCAAATTTAATAAGAATTTGAGTAAACTTATCGAATATACTAACACCAATATATGCATACCTTTTCGATCCATCGATTTGAAACCTCAATATGTAGTAAATATTTACCTTAAAGGCATAAACTAACAATTCATTACGCTCTAAGCATCAGTTTTACTAAAAAAAAAAAAAAAAATGTTCGAATTGGTGATAATTTTATCAGTGTCAGTTATCAATTGTTGCAGATCAGGGTTTCCCAACCTTTTTGATTCGCATACAACTTGGTGTTACACTACGCTAAATTGTCCCATTATATACATAGTTTTTTCAAATCGCCGTATTTTTATATTTTTTAATCATTCATTCCTGCATGTCCGCCATTACTGATTTTTTTCGCGTACCACCAACCAGCAACCGCGTACCACGGGTTGGGAAACTCTGTTGTAGACAATTCGCAGACATAATTTTTGTTTTACTAAAGCTTACTTAATTCTAAACCATGTTTAAGAATTCTTCTTAAAATTACCGAAATTTACTTAGAAAAGTAGAAAAGCTTTTTATTTTTAAAAATGAAACATTTTTTGATACTAAAACATGTTTTATGAAAATTGACCAAATATTTAAAAATGCAGAATTAGAACCAAAAAATATACTATAGTTCAAGGATGGCGAACCTATGGCACGCGTGCCCAAAGTGGCACGTTTGAGAATTTAGATGGCACGCGAATGATTTTCAAGTTCAAAAAAAATATTTTTCAAGTTTAAAAAAATAAAATTTTGATTAAATAATCTTTGAATTATTAACTTATTCCGTTTTATTAATTTTCAAATGTTGTAATTGTATTTTTTAAGTTTGTAAATGAAATTCAGAAAAAAATCATTTTTTATTTTTTCTATTGTGTTATTTTTTTACTGCTTGGGCACGCCACGTCAATCAAGAAATAATATTTGAGGATTTTTGGCACGCGGATCCAAAAAGGTTCGCCATCCCTGCTATAGTTACTATTCCGTAACTATTGTAGTTGAACTCATATAATATATTTGAGATTTTTTTGACTCATTCTATAATACTGGGAATATATTTATCAAAATAAAACACATTTTTAACATGCATTAATTATATTTTTTTTTGTAAATATCGTGATCAACTTTACTCATCATAGGCTTAATCAACTGACATTAGTTGAAAACGCTTTATTTGTACTGAAACCGGTTTATTTATAAAAATAAAACACACTGTTTGGACCAATTTTACATTTTTTCAAGATCAGTAACGATTTTGGACATCATGAATGAAATATTATATCATTTAAAAAAAAATAATCGATAATACTTGCGATAAGTTAAATTCTCTCTGATCGATAAAACATGTGGAAATAATGCGTATTTTTTTTTTACATAATATTCGAAACATATAATACATAAGTTGATTTGTTTATCACTTTTAGGGTGTTCACTGTCAATACTTGGTGGAAAGGCATTATATTATTATTATTATTTTTAACCATGTCCGCTCCCAATGTGGAGCATATGGACTCCTAATGGAGTTTATCTCAACAGATGTGTTTCTACGAGAACTGCTTGTTACTCAGTCGCTCAACCTCTCTTTTTCCAAAGAGAGTAGGAATAGAAGGATAGAGCTATGACAGGACTAGTGGTTAGCTAATCACTCCCCATACACTCCGTTCATAGGATAGGATAGGAGGGGAGAATTCAAGACATCACATACATCCATGCCTTCGAACAGAAATTTATAAATCGATTGATAAAATCAATTTATAAAACTGTCCGTACCGGGATTCGAACCCGGGACCTCCGTAACCGAAGCCAACGGCGTTGACCACTCGACCACACAGGCGGCAAATTATATTAATATTATTCTGATTATATTAATAAAAACATAATATTCCTTTGTACTTCATTCTACTTTATTAATTACGTCAGGACCTGTTTCGCTCATTGCAAGCATTATCAACTGATGGTGATGATTAATTGATTTTTTTAGTTCGTTTAGCAATGGAATCATAATGAAAACTATTAACTACTTAATGACATGATGGCTTGAACGCATCATGGTAACTATCGTGTACCTAAGTTTAATGAGTTTCAGGTGATAGGACAGCAGGTATAAAACAAGTGTATTTCTAAGCTAAAAAATAAAACAATAGAACTGTAATGTTTCTTACAGATTTTGGAATTATGCACAAGTATTTCCTGCCTCAGAGTGCCATTGATAAATAGCTGATGATGTCAATGGCGTAACTAACTATAGCAGAGTTAAAATATTCTTAAACGTATGTATAGTTAATAATCGTTTTTAATTGTTTTAACAATAATTTTACGTGGTTTCAAATATGCACTATTCAAAAAATCAAGTACTTTCGATCATATGGAGAATCATTAATTTCGAAGAAATTTACAACATTGCTATTTTTTTAATACAAAAACATATCACAAAGTTGCTGGTCCAACCATACTTTAAATGCGTATAACTTTAGGAAGTAATAGTTAGTATGGCTAACTGATTGTTAATACCTGATCAGTCTTTCTTATTTTTTATGTTTTTGATATAGTAGGAATAGTAGAATGCGGTGAAAAGAAAAATGATAGTAAACTAATCCCTCGTTTTAATGTCCGTTTTTAGTATCGGATGGGTGATAGGGAATGATGACATCACACAAATTCAGAAATGGCCAATGCTACAGGAGCTGCTATCAATTTTGTTCCTGGATGATTTTGTCTACTTGGTCGAATTATTAACTATTTCCTCGACACATTATATTTTACCATTTATTATTTATTTGCGCTAATTACTTTTGCATAATACATACATTGTAAAAAAACTAGGCATAATAGTTTTTAAGTTATGTTGTTCTTCTTCCCAACTCTCAAAAAATGAAACATATATTACCTATTAATATAATCTTAATGATATATGTATATGTATTAGAACTACAATATTAAATTTAAAATGGTCATAATATTTCAATGATAATTACATTTTGTTAGTCTATATCGACTGTGGAAAGGAAAAAGGACGTAACCCACAGTTTTTTCAAAACAGCTTTTTTTCGATAATCACAATGTAACAAACTTGATACACGTTCTATCAAAAATATGCAAGCTATAAATGCCGAATTAGTATCTAAATTCAGCTTTTAAGTATGAAAAAGATGACCTTGTAAAAAATTAAAACCAAGAAAAAACACGGATGAACTTGAAATGACTGTCAGTTCAAGTTCACCCGTGCACTTGAACGCCTGAAGATGCCGAAAGGCGAAACCCGGGTCGTTAGTGACAAAATCTGTGAGAATGTACATAGTTTGGATGATTCAAATTTAATATTGAAATTCCACCAAGCACCTTCAGTCGAAATCTTAAATTAGATATTTTGGATGTTTTCAAGCCATGTTTGAGACTAATTTCTAAAAATACTTCCAAAATTTATTGTTATATACTAAATTACATTCATGGTTCATGTTTCAACAAATTCGGAATGAGCCGGACTTGTAAGTAATACACTCAATTGTTAATACGATTAAAATTTAATTAAGTAATTATGTATTTCAACTTTCCTCTTTATATTGTATCATACTTTTATCAATTAATATAATAATTATAAATATTACATGACAAGAATAATAATTATTGAAACACTTTTACTTTCTGCTTAGTCTATAAGAAATTAAATAATATGCTATAATATTTTTGTTGGGTCCGTATTGCAGTGCTTCCGTGACAGATCTCATTTATTTATATATAATATATATATTATCCAATCAAAGCATTTTGATTTATTTTCAAGAGAATGAAATCGAGTAGTCATATTCGAGTAGTGAAACGAAAATATGATATTTATGTAAATACATTTATCAGATTTAAAAAGATATTGAAATAGGTAATAAATACTTTTACTACGACACGTTTTTTCTTAGAATTTTTTCACCCTTATGCTAAAAGCCTTGTCGCCACTAAGTAATTCAAATGCAATTATTACTACCCTTATCGGAACACTTTACAGCGCTTTTTGTTTGCAACCTTATCTTGGGATAATCTGTGCTCTGAATAAACCACTTAACAACGTTCATTCAAATAAAATGAAAGTTATTGTATATACCTGGTTAAAAAAAAAACAATTTGGGTGCATTACTTATTTGCAAGTAAACATATAACGGGTAAGATAATAAAACATTTTAAATTTGCAGCTAGACGTCACTTTAGATGTGAGTTTTAAAATTGTATATATTCTACAAATTTCCAATAAAAGAAAATGGCATAATATTCCACTCGCCCACAGCGATATTATTTTTTTTTTCTCAAAATAATTCTATATTATCTTTCTTTGAAAAGTGTCAATAAACCTTCTACTTAAATCATTCATTAGCAAACCATACACTTCATATGATTGAAAAAATATCATATATCGATGGCCATACGTTGACAACACGTAACCGACATTTTTTTCATAAAATGAGTTATGCATATCATTTTCTTTGTTTTTTCAAGCTCTATTAAAATATTGACATCTCGTAATTTTCAAAAAATATTTTTCATTGAAATTGTTCTAAAGTTGAAAACAAGTAACAGAAAAAAGCCCAACAAACTGCCAGAAGATAGTAGAAGAGCTACATCGTTTTTTTACTATTTGAAAATTGGTGAGAAAAAATTCCAACATGTTTACTGCAACATAGGTGGTGACCAGAACGTTAACAAATATCGTACGTCATGAATATTTTATTTGATGTATTTATAATACAGGCACAAATCGACCGAAACGTTTGAATTACTTCTACATAACGATGACACAGCGTTAACCAATAAATTATAAGTAACCCCAAGGCTTACCGATTGAGTATCGATTTAAAAACCCAAGTGTTTACTCGCCATACAATTCACACGCAATTATTTTGCATTTTAAGCCATTTTTGTTGTCTATGCTGTCATTTGAAGTGTTTGTTACGCAAGTGAGGAAGCTCCAAATCTTCATAAATTAATTGTCATTATTTTATAGGTTACTTATACTTTTTTCGTGCCGTTGAAGGATGGAGGTCAAACTATGTTACGTCTCTAGGGTGTACTACAAACTGGATTTCCTTGGAACCATTAATGACTTGATAATGGTTTCCCGTTTTCATGACTAGTGGTGAGCAGCCAATATTCTTACAAGGGGCTCGCTACAGATCAGGTTAATTTAATGGGAAACACGTGCACGTGTGAAATATGAAGGATATCTGTCAAAGCATCTTTCAAAAAAATCTTGCGTTCAACATCTTAGAACATCTAGAAGCAATATATGTACACATCAAACATCGACAATTTGAAGAATTGTTAGACTATACACAAAAACGGCAAGGTCTCTTTTATTATGCACCAAAAAAAAATATATTTTAAGATAATTTTCAAAAGGCAACAAAGTTTTATGTTTCATAATACATTGAAACCACTTCATTAATTTCAACCATTGACTAATTAAATGTAAGAATATTTTTTATTTCCATTCAACAAGAGCCTCGCTGGCCCAAGGAAAATTTGACAAGGCTCTCCTCCAGGCCCCCTCCAACCCACCCATGGCCATGGCAAATATATGAGTCCTTGAAAGAAGTGAGCTAACTCGTAAAATGGTACAACTTTTTTTTCGGACTTTCAAGTACAATCACGTCTTTACTTAGTGTTTTGGTGGATTACATATTAACTAAGGTTATTTCACTTTTACGATATTTTAACCCTCCAGAGACGAGAGTTTTTTTTCGATAAAAAAAATATTTTTTAAGCCATATTGAAGTCACGGATAACTTTTATTCCTAACAATTTTTTTTTTTAAAAAAGTCGTTGTATAGAAACTCCGCATGACTATATGGTCATGCTCATCCTTTTATTGCCGTGTAATATTGTGTACGGACAGTAGTAAGGACAAAAGTGACCGTATGGGCACGAAAACATTCGGGGTTGAAATATAGCTAAACGTGCTTTTTTTTTAAATATTTACAATTTGAGCTTTTTAAATCAACATAATTTCAATAAAAATATATTAGCAAAAGAACTGTAAATAATTTGATGTTTTGATAAAAAAATAACTAACAGTTTCAAAAACTCCATTAAAAAAAACGGAAATTCAAAAAATCGCATGAGCTTTTGGTGGCCGTTTCTGTCCTCGCGGCTGATGACTAACTGAAGTCTGTACCCTTCTTAACCAAATATGAGTGAAAGCAACGATATTCAGGTAGAAAAATTATGAATAGTGGGATCAATAGACAACGGTGTTTACTGTGACCATATGGTCACGCTCTTCCTTGGAGGATTGACGTGTAGAATATTACAACGCATCTAACTTATTTTTTTTCTAAAATACAGCTTGGCTTACTTCACAAAATTTATTACAACATATTGATAACTTTAACGTAACAAAATACATATGTTTCCGTAAGATTTATGACCAATAAATATGCCTCTTTCAAAGTTGTATTTTATGAAAATTTGATTGGACAAAATGCTTATCTTACATTTTATAATAATATCCAGCCCTTTAGTTTTATATATTGACGAAGGTAATATGTTTGGCGAAACATCGTTGCGATGACGAAAGAAATCAATACAATAAATTTTCCATGTTGTTAAAGTTGTACGTGGTATGTTCGACTGATCGAACTGTCAAAATTAAAAAGATATCATCATAAAATGATAATAATTTATCACGGAATTCTAGCCGTGACTCAAACCAACGGTGCCAACAGGTCAAGGACGAATAGTGATGTAGACCAACAGATGGCACTGAATAATTAATGACATTGTACATCGTTTAACACGGTAGTATAATAATTACTCCCTATAGCGTTCCTTCGTATAGAGAAGTTTCATATATGTTAACGGGAACGGCAGTATCCTGTAAAGCGTAGTTTTTTTTACAAAACGCTAAATTATTAAGGTCAATTTGAAATTTTCAAAAATATATATTTTCTATATCGACTGTGGAAAGGGAAAAGGACGTAACCCACACATTACAAATTTTACAGGAGACACAAAAAAGCTTTTTGATTTTGATTTTGGGCCAAAGGCAAATTATGCAATATACATAAACTTTTAGTGTATAGAGACTGATAAACTGGTTTTGAATCGACTTTATCTGATATTAATGATTTTTTCAAAAAAAAACCTTTTTTTCAGTCTTTTTTCTTGATCGCAATTTCCACGTGCCCTTCTTTTGCTAACTTCAAGTCTAAATTTAGATACTAATTTAGAATTTTCAGCTTAGATCCTTTTGATAGAATGTGTATTAAGTTGTACAGATTGTGATTATCGAAAAAAAAATTGAAAAAACTGTGGGTTATGTCCTTTTTCCTTTCCACAGTAGATATGTAGATACGCCCTTTGAAAAAGTATTTGTCAGTAGCTGTTTGTCCCTCAACTTCGCTAGGCGTATTCGGCGAAATGAAAAGGTGTATGTGAAAATGTTTGAATCCATTGAATTCACAAAAACAATATATATGTATATGAACAATGTATATGTAAAATAATTAAAATATACAAAAAGTATATGGGCTATATCATATAAGCCATTTTCGAGGCCTCTAAGATTCAGGGGCCCCAAGCGCGCGCCTCATTCGCTTATCTTATAGGTTAAGCCGCCAATGGCAATATCGATATATCTCGGAGAATCAAAATTGATTTCAACATCTTATATAACCGATATATTTTATTGACAATATGAAACGGAAAATATAGTTCATTTTTTCTATATCAGAAGGCAACCATGGAGTATATAAAAATATCCACTAACCTTTTTATAAATTCCCAAAACAGCCTGATTTCGTCAGCCATCTTCACTTAGTTTATTAAACCACAATAAGATCACTTAAATATTTAAACTGACAGAACGAAAAACAGGATTTTAAATAATTATTCCCGGGCTATTCCGACATTTCAAAATTTATCCGATTTTTTAATATCAAAACATGATTTATTCTACTGACAACACCACATTATAACAGTGATACAATTAAGAGATTCATTGATGATTTTGAATTAGTTTATTATCTATACGGTGCAATGGATTTATATTCATAAAAATATTTTATATCTTCGTAAAGCGGGTGTTTTTCAAATGGCGTTTATTATTTTCAATACAGCGCCGCGACAAAGCGACGCGTGAAAATTTCGAACTAAATTATTAATCCGCGCATGCGTGTTGTGATGATTCTGTCACATTCCTTACAATATTAATTGTGTTCACGTCAAACGTCAATTTTTCAAAACGATAGACATTCCTTAATGCTTAAATCTAATCAAATTTATTACTTATATTTGATCTAGTATATATTAATACTATAAAACCTAACCAGACCATTTAGTTGTTGTATATAGATACATCAAAGGAATGTTCGAGGGATCGAACTCTACATGTTTGTTTAAAAAAAGACACCTTCTTGACGTTTTGAATATGCGAAGATTACTAGTTACTAGGGCATCCAATCCCGGGACCCGGGATCCCGTAATCCCGGGATCCCGTTCAATTTTCTGATCCCGAAATCTGAAATTTGGAGTAAATCTCGAAAAGTGAGATGAAATTGGCAAATTGTCGATTGAAATTCCTCGGTGAGCTATAAAAAAAAAAAAAACGAGGTTTTGTCGGAATTTGGGGAAAAAGTATACCAAATTGAGGATTTCAAATTCCTCGGTGAGCTAAAAAAAAAAAAAACGAGGTTTTGTGAGAATTTGGGGAAAAAGTATACCAAATTGAGGATTTCAAATTCCTCGGTGAGCTAAAAAAAAAAAAAAACGAGGTTTTGTGAGAATTTGGGGAAAAAGTATACCAAATTGAGGATTTCAAATTCCTCGGTGAGCTAAAAAAAAAAAAAAACGAGGTTTTGTGGGAATTCGGGGAAAAAGTATACCAAATCGGAGATTTCAAATTCCTCGGTAAATTTATCTCAATCCCGGGATCCCGGGATTCCGGGATTGAAAATTTATCAATCCCGAAATCCCGGGATTGGAAAAAGGCTCCGGGATTGGATACCCTACTAGTTACCAATTGATTATATCAATATCTATTCGCTAACTGATGTTTTTACTATACAAATGGGTGTAGCCAAGTGGTCAGCGGTATTGGTCGTTCTCCTTATTGGTTGTGTGTTCAGGTTTGAATCCCCGAACAGACATTTTCACAAGTTCATTGCTAATACTTATATTCTTAAGATATCTATAAATACATGCTAAGCGCTTGAATTACAACAAGTTCTCTTAAAAACTGCTAATTCATAAGAAGTCCATATGATCCATTGTGGAAGCGGACATGGCTTGAAATGTAATTCTTTGAATATGTTTTACCTTGATACATAAGTCCACCAGATGTAATTTTCTCCGCTCTTACACCTGAAAAATATTATTGTATATAAATTTTGTATTAATAACTTACTAGCTGTAAGCCCGTTGCCATCATTGTGAGATTTTTGTTGCATTATAGAAAAGTCAGAAATTTACTGGCACGAACAATTAAATGCATATTTATTATTATATATGTATGTAATCTAATTACATATAATTAATAAATTCACATTCGTTTTTTTCCCTAGGGTACTCAACGTTGTACCCACTACCACCCGCTACGGCTTCACATTCTTTTATAGGGTGTATTCTGTAGCGTAACAACGTCAGTCGTGTTCAAAATTTTGCCAGAAATGTCCCGAGAAGAAATTCTCCAAGAATTGGTTGCATGCACTACAGTGTGCAGAAATTAAAAGTTAATAAATAATTAAGTGCAGTTGAAAATATTAGATTTTATCTATTTAACTCAACTATTTATCCAAAAGACGCGGAGAATTCTTTAAAAGCCCTATAATTTGCCTTAGATGCAACGAAGTCGGCATGACCGACGGGGCCGACAGATCCGACAGATAGTCGTATCGTCTTGAGCAATTTATTTAAGTCTGGACATTCCCAGAGAACGTGATCAGCATCCCTAATCATATATCCACATTTACATTTAAGACTATTCACTAACCGGCCAAGCCGGAAGAGCTCGGCAGCGAAGTAACCGTGGCCAGTTATGAATTGGCTGGTCCAGAAATTAGGAGTCAGGACTTTGGTTATCTCCATTCGCCATTTAACATTCGGAAAGAATTTAAAAGTTTGCCTCTCCTTAGAAGACAGATAGAAGATGTGATAAAATTTCCCTTAAAACACATTCTTTCTTTCCTGTTGTGATCATTCAATCGACTGTATTTTTAAAGAACTTTCAGACCTCACTCCCGAGCAAGCTACGTACAATTGAGCATGAGCGAACACCGATCAACAAAAAAAATACTCTCTCTATCAAATGTTTGGCCCTGCAATTGGTTTATTGTCATATCATAAGCTAAAGTAACCCTTAACAGGAATTGTTTTTTTTTTTGCACTATCAAAAATCAAAAAATATACAAGCGTTAACATACTTATTGAATGAACCAAAAGTAATAAACTGAATTAATTCTCCAAACGAAACATGTTTTAAGAATATTTATAGTGGTAATTTTAAAATAAAGAGATAAATATTCAGAATCAGTTAAATATGCTTCAACTGGTCTTGACAAATAAATGTGGAAATAAGTAGTAAGGAATATTGCGTTTTGCTTAAATAGAATGCCTTCCCACCAAGTATTGACAGTGAACACTCTAAAAGTTATTTTTATTAATTTATATAAATTTAAGCAAATCATAAATTGAAACCCAATTTAACGTATCTATGTACTACTGATCGTGTCGATTTGAGTGTCGTTATGCCGCTTCAATAAAGTACATTTTGTACACACTTTAATGGTTTTATTTCCTGCAATTGTATAATACATTATACATTTAAGATAAATTAGAGAAGTATTATAAACACAATCATTTCTCCAAATGAAACACGTTTTAAGAATACATATAAAAGGAATTTGAGAATAAAAAAATAATATTCAGAATCACTTGCGAACCCGGCTCATTCCTAAGTTGTTGAAATATGAACCATGGTTATATTGTGGATAAAAATCAATTTCAAAAGTATTTTTCGAAATCAATCTCAAACATGGCTTGAAACATCAAAAATATCATTCCAAAGTAATATACTTTTTAAATGTACACTTTTTTAAAAACGAAATTCAAGTTTCATTATTTAGCCATTTTGGAATAAGCCGTGTTTGCAAGTAATACCCTCAATTATAAATAATAATACTGTTATTCAAAATACGCTAATTCAAATTATTTTTTAGAAAGAATTGACAATATTGAAAACCGAGATGAAACTTAATCTGAAAGAGTAAAGCAATACTCTTATAAAAATTCTCTAAAGACTATATTTTGCGTCGTCACCTAACATTCCTTCTTTCCCTGTCGCAACCCTTCAATCACTTGTATTTTCAAAGAACTTTCAGACCTGACCCTCGAGCACGCAACATACAACTGACCATGAGTAAACACCGGTTGTGGAAGAAGAAGACCCACTCTATCAAACGTTTGACCCTGCGACTTATTCACCGTCATCCCATAAGCTAACTTAACCGGAAACTGACGTCTACAAAGATTATAGAGAAATTTAATCATTTTATTATATTATTAATCATTTTTGGATTACGCGCCTAGATTATAACTTCAAAAAAAAAATTGTATTTCTAAATAAATTGAAATTCAATGCAT